>RJWJ010000987.1:0-158325 GCA_004363605.1 Indri indri | reverse complement strand
TGCATAGCACCTTGCATGTTATTTTTTTAGGTTTAAAATAAATATTGTTTTTAAAATACAGGGAGGAAGTTGTTATAATAAGTCAGCATTCACATTCCCAGCAAAGTCTGACACAGTAACCAGTATCAGTATCCATTCTGTAATTTATGCAATTAATATTTATTGTGCCAGGCACTGTACTATGTGCTGAGCAGGTACCAGTGAACAAGGCAGGCAAAAATCTTTGTCCTCTTCAAACTTACATTTTGGTTAAAGGAAATAGAAAATACATAATAAACACAATATTTACACAAATTATATATGTTAGGTGATTGCATATGCTTAAAAGTAGTAAAATAGAAATCTATTTATAGAAGTCATACTACTTCTATTTATAGAAGTCATAAAAATGTCAAAGGTAATATCCTATCTCGAAAAGCTAGGTTATAGGGGAAAGAAAAAAAGGGCTATACTTTGCTTAAAATGAAGATGCAGAGAATCAAATGTGATTTTTAAAATGGCAGTAATACAATGCCATGCATCTTGTAAAATGAATATTTGTAGCTTCATAAATGTAACAAACTAAATTAATGTATTTCAGCAGTTGGTATTTGCAGTTCTTTATGAAACTGTGCTAAACACAACTGCCAATATACTCAGGAGTGCTAAAGAGAAAGACATTTTCAAAGCTTGACTTTTGTGTGAGGGATCGCATCATTTACTATTTTAATCAAAAGGAAATGGAGAGGTTGAAGGGATCAGGGATTAATTAGAAATTACTGCATAATTTTTATGTCAAAATTCATTTTTTAAAACTCAGCTAATTTTCATAGGAGAAAAGTAAGTTTTGTCTTTGCTGTGAGTAAAAATATATTCCAACATCAATTCAGATCTAGACTCTAGTTACTCTTAACCCTAGATAAATGAATCTTAATATATCTCAACAGCTCTCCATTGGCCAGCTTAGATGATGATGATACTTATGATAAATAAAAAGAAAAATTTTATTATGTTTTTGAATCATTGTAGAGTTTCTTTAGTTATAGGAACTTTGATCCTTGACAGTGACCAAGAAAGAACATTATATTATTCTTTTGTGTTAATATATCTTTTAGAGACAAGACATTCTCAGTTGCTAGGGAACAAGTAGTTCAAAAGCCCGAGGAGGAACACTTAACAAGAAGGGAGGGAGGATCCTAACCCACAGACAAACCATCCCACATTGCAAAATTCAACTAAAATTAAGTGAAATTGATTTTGTGGGCATCTGAAGCAGTTGAGGTGACAATGAATCTCCTTCCCTGCCTGCATTAGTATCGAAGATACATGAATTTACTCCTATTACCGATAAAGACAGTGAAATTATAATGATGGTGGGAGATAGAACATTTTCTTTTAATCCCACCTCTCATTATTAGGTAGAATCATATTTATTCATCCAGTTTATCTACACTTTTATACAGTGTGTGCACATCCATTTTGATATTTTTAGCTTTTCTGTGTAGACTTTCTTCTTAGAACCACACGCAATTGTGAAGGTAATAATGGGTGTGCTTGAACTAATTTCATTATTTCCTAAAGCCTAACAGAAATTGTACATTTCTCACAATAGAGCTCATCTTTCATATTCATCAGAAACTAATGATGAATGAAATGAAAGTGCAAAGTAATAATTAATAAATACTGTTAATCACAATGTTCAAACATGGAGTTCTGTCAGGATTTTTAGTTTTAGGAATAGTGAATCACTCAATTTATTGTAGAAGTACTCATAAAAAAATCTAGCAAATTTAAAGGAACTCGGGAGGAGCCTGGGTTTCAGCAAGAACTCAAGGAATTTAGAAGGTACTTTGGAAGGGAAGGGCAGTCTAGAGCGCAGGCAGCCTCAGAGGCTCCTTATTGTTGTTGACTCTAAGCCAGGAGCCCTTCACAACTCATTGTGTCACTCTTCTCTTGCTACTGTGATAAATTACTATAAACTTACTGGTCTAAAATGATGCAGATTTATTATCTTACAATTTTGTAGATCAGAGGTCCTTTCTTTGGCTTATTGCCCCTTTTCTCAATCTTTAAAACCAGCACTGTAGGGCTGATTTCTCTCATGTTGATTAGCAAATTAATTCCATCTGCAAACTTCATTCCCTTCTGCTGTGTAACAACATATTCACAGGTTCTGGGGAGCAGGACGTAGACATTTTGGGGAAGCCATTATTCTGTTACAACCACCACTTCTGTTACTCAGTAGGTCTGAATACTGTTTTCCTCCCACTAATCTCAATTCTACTTATACCTAAGCCCTTGATTTATGCTCCATCCGACTCACTTCCAATGTATGAGAATCTGATTGTTTCAGTTTTTTGTTATTATTTGTACAGATTTTTGGTACCTGGTTCCTGTCAAGCCATTGACTCAGAAGTTAGCTGCTTTGTGGGTCTGATATAAGTCCTGACACAGTTAGTTACGGGCCATGGCCATGCATTAGAGTTTTGCCAGCTATGTGTGTGGAAGCTCCTAGGGCTTCTGTTTCATTAGGGACCATCAAAGGGAAAACTCCCCTCAGAAAGACGGCTGTGGATGTGGCAGAAATCTTGACTGCTTATCTGGACAAGTGCCATGGAAGGGAATTGGGGGCAGGGGTTGTCAAAATGTATATATTTAAGATTTAATATGCAGAAATTTGACTGTCTCTTTAGGGAACTTAACTTACTTATGAGCTGCCATTCTTTCTCCCAGGAGAAGGGAAAAATTAATCTCACCACTTGAAGGTCAGTCTTTCTCAGTTTAAAACAAGCCTTTTGTGGTCAATTAACGATTTAGTAAATTTCAAGTTCCAGCTTTCAATATTCTCTAAGGTTCTTGACTTTGCTTCTTGGTGGGTTAGTGCAAGGAGAAATTTATGTGACGAAATGTCTGGTGTATTTGCTGTCTTTTGTTCTCTTGACATAGATATTGAACTTGACGGCTACTTACAACTTGGCCAGTCTCCTCAACCTGCTTGGAACCCCTCAGTCTGGGTGGTTCTTTTCCATCATCCTTCAGCTGGACCTCTGCTTCCCCCTGTCCCTCCCTCAGCCTCTGCATTGCAATTCCCTTGATCCTGCACTGAGGCTATCTCCTAGCAGACATACTGGTCCTTAATTCTCAGTTCCTTTCTTACTTATCTCAAGGGGCTTTCCTCTGTGCTCACAGTCTGCTGAAGCACGGACAAAGAGTGGCGTTGCAGGCTCACTTTACCTAAACGTGCCACGTTACCATTTACCTTCTGCTGCTCTGGGCAGTGGTTTGCTCTTTTATAACGAAATGGAATTCAAGTGTCCTTTAGATATTCCAAAACCTGAATCCCATTGTTCTCACTAGTACAATAGTTAATTAAATGTATTTTTTTAGATTTCTTAAAGTGAAGACATAACACGTGGAACACCTAAAAGTGGTATATAGTGGCTGCCTAAAAGTGATTATTAACAATAATCTTCTAGGTCATCCCAAACTTGGAAGCATATTTGGTTTTCAGTATCTCTGGGTTATCTGTATTATTCCATAGAATCATTGCGTGGCCTAATACTATGGTTTCTTTAGGAATTTTGTTAAGCAATTGTATCAATGAGTGGTATCACTTTTTAGATAGTACATTTGAGGTTATTTTTAAATGTATTATTTTGAAGATTATCTCTGAACTATGGACTTAATTAGAGAAAAGAGACTTAGAACATAGATTATGTTAACACAGATGATTAACATAATTAACAGATTATGTTAATTAGAGGAAAGAGACTTACAACATAGATGATTAGGTAGGGAAGCCATAATCTACTTTGTCATCACAGTGAAACTTGATCTTTGAATGTAACAGTGAAAGAATATGAAAGCCACTCAAGATTCTAAGAAAGAAAGAATGTACAGGCAACAAGTATTCTTTCCGTCAAGACTTGTGTCAGGGTGGCAGGAGGAGAACTTGACCTGCAGAAAAACTAAAATATATTAGCTTATCAGTTAAGAGGAAAAATATCCTGCCTTGAAGTCTCTCTCTGTGCTGCATTCTTTCTAGTAGGAAAAATGAAGGCCAATATTGCACAGCATGTGAGGAGTTGACATGATTTGAATGGAGCTCTGTCTGGTGCCAAAAACTCATATTATTTCCACCATGCTGTTTTTCCTTCGGGAACGAAATTGGATGAAATGGCAAAGCATATAATTATTTACAAGGAAAAAAAAAAACTAGGAAGAGGAAAAGGCACTCTAGGCTGTGTTTTAAATATTAATATATTAATGTACTAAATATTGTAGAAATGTGGCTTATTTTAGTGGTGAAAAGAGTTAGAAATATATGTAAATTATGCAAATATATCATGCAATCTTAAAAACCCATGTGAAACCTTCTACTTTGAAAATTATTTGCTAAACATCTATCAGGAGACCTTTTGAAAGCCTTCGTAATAGCTCTCACAGTAACAAAGAATATTGTATTCTTTAGAACCAGAGCAAGAGCGAGTTCTTTTGGTGGGTTGTTACATCATTTTATTTTATTTTTATTACCAAAGAAAACATTTCAGCCGTGGTTTTATAAAATAATACAACTGGATATTTACATTGGGGCTTTAGACCTAAGCTTCCTTGACTTAATGTATTTAAAATTTATTTCTGAGTTAAATCTTGTTTTTATTTCTTAAGTATTTAAAAATCATTCTAAAATTTGAGAGAATATTATTTATATGTTGACAGCATATGTATATACTTTGAAATAAATTCTTTCTTCTGATTTATAATCTATTCATTCTTAAAAGTATCTAGTGATGTATGTGGCATCTATAGGTAGTGACTTAATAAGTGACATTACCTATAGCACATAATTTGAAGTACAGATTGTACATCTGAACTAATCTCCACCAACTATGAAGCATATTATATTTCCAATACCACAGGAAGGAAGTCAGACTTCATAGAGAAATAAACAAGCTATTAATGGTGCAAAGCACAACTACATTTCACACCAATTAGAGCTCTATTGGTTTTACTGCAAAGAACTAAATATCCCGGATCAATTAAAGTGATGCTGAGGTTTATCTATTTGTACCCCAAGTCAATTAATCTATGTTCCTGAATCTCATCTTAGGCTGAAATGAAAGAGAAGGATTTGTGTTGGATGAAGTTCTTCATGGATGACCTGGGACTTTAAAACGGAACTTAATAATCTGCCTCTCAGCAGAAAGCATAAGCAATTGAGTCATGAACGAATCTTGGATGAAACCAAATGCAGGGATTTAATATATCACAAAATTAATGCACCTCGAATAGTTTGAATGAGAACCTGCAAGGTTAAAGTTCAAATGAGTATGGACAGAACCTCATAGTTTGAATAACTCAGTAGAATTTAGGAGTAACAATTTGATTTAAATCTTTTAAAATATTAATTTTAATCACTTAAAAAATTCTAAGTCCATGTAAAACTAATACACTGTGTGATAAATGTTAGCATATGTGTCAGTGTCCATTTGAAGCCAGCATTCACCAGTAGCATCCGTGCTCAGCTGGGACTAGGCTATAGAACCTGTTGGTAGAAAAGCTGAATGCTGGAGTCGTGCCAGAAAAAAGCAGGGTTGAACTGGTTCCTGTGTGTGCCTGGATTCACTTCTCATAAGACAGTAAAAACCTGCCAGGTCCTGGCTTTCAAAGATGGTTTAGTCATGCATGTGCACCCCATCTGTTGGATGCATAAGGGATTTCCTTCGCAGCTCAGCCCTCCAGCCACCAACACTGCCACTGTTTCTCCCCCTCCCCCTTTCTTTAATTCCTCCTCTCCTTCTGGGAGTGTGCGGGCTGTGTAAGCCAGGTGCAGCTTGTGCCGCTCTAGGGAAATCCTTCCATAGACACTGAGGAGAGCCAGAAAGGTAGCCAAGTTTTTCTTTTGCTACCTAGCTTAATTTCAGGATACTTTCATTCAGTGGTTAAAAAAAATTTAGTTTGATAATAAAAAAATGAATATACCATTACAGTTCCAACCAAAACTTTAACGTTGTTGTCAGTGACCTTGAACTCCTCTCTGTGTGAACTGTCTCTGAAGCTCCCTGTCTAACCTAGATGAAACTTAGCTTAACTTAATCTCTCTCTGCCTCTCTCTCCCCTCTCTCTCCTCCTTTCTCTCTCTGTCTCTCCCCCCCCTCCCCCGCCCTCTCATATTCCATAAGGGTTAGCCGCATCCACTTTAGCCTCTGTGCTTACAGAGACGGAAAACAGTGGGAAGTGTCTCCCTCAATACATTCTCTAAGTAGGAGCATAACCCTTCCTCCTACCTTTGTTCTCCACACTCCTGCTCCAGGTTGGACATCCCGTGTTCCAATTTTCCTTCTGTTTTCTAGGTTGGCCTTCCTTTTTCTTAAAATGCTGATGACAATTAATACCAAGTTTTGAGGTTGGTAGGGTACAGCTTCAAACCTCAAAACTGCACAAACAAACCATTGTGGTGCAAGGATGTTTTACAACCTGTTAGCATAACCTCTATTTTGGCCAGCCTATAATCTTATAGCCAATTTATATTTATGTATTTTTCCTGATGTACCTAAACTCTGAAATGATCCAGATGAAGAAAGGAAAAGGGTAGTCTTTCTAATCAGTTGTTTATAGTTTTAAATACGTTCTAATGGGAACTTAAAAGCCACATAAGCAATTATTCTTATTAATTTTCTTTTTCTGTTTCTTTCACACAGATTTATGAGAAATATCAAGATTTGTATACTGTGGAACCAAATAATGCACGTCAGCTGGTGGAAATTGCAGCCAGGGATATTGAGAAACTTCTAAGCAACAGATCTAAAGCCCTAGTTGTGAGTTTTAATTGGATCTGCTCATTTTATTATTTTCTATTATCTATTCTTCATTTTTCATGATTTATTTTGAAGGTTTTATTGATATGCTTTCTTTATCTTAGTAACTATGTTCATCTAATGTGTTCGTAAAAGATGAGATATCATGGTTTCATTGTGAACCCAAAATAGTTAGCTTATTTCTAATTATTAGTTTATTTTATATCACTGTTATCTTTTTATAATGTATATTTAATTGATATATATTGATCCATATGTACATCATGATACTTAATAATAAAACGAACATGTTTAAATCGACCATATAACATAAAACTCACAAATATTATCAGTACCTTTAAACTGTGGTACTCTCCCGTCATGTCATCCTGCCTCTCTGCCAGAGGTGGCCATTACGTTAGATATTAGATTAATTATTATTATTTTTTGCTTTTTAAAAACAGTCATACCTCACAAAAATGCTATGCTAAATAAGATGGTTTTTAGTTTGCTTTTCAGCTTTACTAAATTCATATCATACTGTAAGTCGTCTTCATCTACTTGCTTTTCGCCATCAACGTGATGTTAGTATGATTTATCCGTATGTTTGCACTTAGGTTTAATTAATTTTATTCCCAATTAAATACTATTTTATGAGGATGTATCTCAATCTGTTCATTTATTCTGTGCTGGCAAATTATTATTTGGATTGTTTCCAGATGGACACTTTGAATAGTGCTGCTGAATTGTCTAGAACAAGTCTCCTGGCGCACATGTGCAAGAACATCTGTAGGGTGAATACAGGATAGTAGAATTGCTAGATTGTAGGTTATTCACAACATCAGTTTTACAAAAATATGACAATTGTTTTCCATAATAGTTGTATGAATTTAGATCTCTGCTAACCATATATGAGCCCCCATAGGTCCAGATTCTGGCAAACGTGGGAATGTCAGACTTCTTAATTATAGGAGATGGAATGGGCGTAAAGTGGTCCCTCTGTGTATACTAATGAGGAAGACATCTTGCTGTATATTCACAAACCATTCTTGTTTCCTCTTCAGTGACATTTTTTTGCACATTTTAATTTTTTTGTTCATTTTAGGTTATGTATTCTTGATGGTAATTTATTTTAGTTATATATGATGCAAATATCTTTTTCCAGTTTGTGCCTTGTCCATTGTCTATGTCATGGTTTTGATGAGATAAGGTCTTAATTTGAATGTAGCAAAAGTCAACTTTTCTTTTAATTATTAGTATTTTGGGGTGGGGTGTTTTGTTTAAGAAATCCTTCCCTACCCTGAGGTTACACACATAATTTTTAAATATATTTTATTCTACATGGTTCTAAGTTTTGTCTTTCAAGTTTATGTACTTAGTCCACTTGAGAGTGATATTAGCATATACTTTGGGGCTGCAATTGAAATTAATTTTTTTGCAAACGGTTTTCCCAGGGTATTTCTTAATCAGTTTGCCTTCCCCCAGTGAGCTCTGATTGTCCAAGGTAGCTATCTGGTAGTCCAAGTCCCTCACTATGTTCTTCTTCAGAAGGATCTTGAATATTCTCTAACGTTCACCTTTCAGCTAAATTATCCAGGAAAATCTCTACTGGAATTTTGATTGGTATTATATTGACTTAGACCAAATTGAGAAGAATTGATATCTTTATTATATTTTGTCTATTTTTAAACTGGATCTTCCATTTAGCAATTTTTTATGTCATTCAATAAGCTTTTAAGATTTTTTCATAAGTTTTTACACATCTTTTGTTGGATATAATGTGGACTGTCAGTTCAGCTCCTTTTATTCTGTAGATCTCAACACTATTGTGGGTGTTTGTCCTAAGACAACTCTAAATTTCATATTTATTTAACACAGTTCAGATTTTTAGTTTACTATAGTTTATATCTGGACCCTCAGGCATTTTCCTTGCTTTCTTAGGCACTTATAAATCTTTATATTTTTCTTAAAGTATCCAAGGTCTTGTTGTAATGTATCAGGAATTTCTGTTGCAATATTTGGTATGCCATATTGCTAGAAGTTGAACATTTAATTTTTAAAAAATTAATAATTGAGTAATCCATAGTAAGATAAACTCTCATTAATGGAAAATTCAAAGCATTATTAACTTCAAGTTTGGGGATGTGAATGCCATTTTTAGACATTAAGAGATGTAAATGTTTGTAATAAAAACTTATCTAATAAAAAGTAAGGTACTTTCTATTGAAGTGATTAATATTCTGACATCTGAAAATGATTTTATTTATTTTGATTTTATCAGCTTACATTTTTCCTCTGGATATAGGAAGCAGGTAATCTGGAGATCAAAGTTTCTGTAAAAAGGTTGCAGAATGAAATAGTTTGTATCTTACCTTAATTGGATTAAAATAGGAGCCTATTGAGACTTCTTTCTTATTTATCACTTGGAATTGAAGCTTGAAACACCTGGTGCATTATCCGAGTCCTGTGGGGGATCAGTGAAGATCTTAAGTGCATCATGGCAGAATACAGAAGACACAATAGTTAATTAAATGAAGAATTAGTTAGATTTTATTTCAGGGAGTAAGATTCATGTTTGTTTTCAAATGAAATTCTTTGCTTCTTTGATTCTACACAAATAGAAAATACATTATTTATAATAGAAATATTTTGAGGCTAATTGAAAAACAAGTGCTACATTATATTGTAAGTGAATGGACGATGGCGTTATTAATTTACTTCCATTTTTGTCATAGGCTTATACTGAGAAAGACGTCTGGATTAAAAAAGCTTTAATTTATCTGGGTGGGATACTAATGCAATTTTACAGGTAAATATAGTGGAAAAAATCATGAATATACAAATCTAAGGTAGATGATAAAATTTAATACCAGTTAGACTTTATTGAGTGCTTACTAAGTAGCATCATCTGATTATTTCTCACAGTAATTCTGTGATCTAGACAGCATTATTAGTCTCATTTTTCAATGAGAAAGCTGGGACTTTGAGGGTTTCTGAAACTTGCCCACAGAAATGTTTCTAATAAGCAATGTATGCCAGTACTTCTCAAACTTTAATATGTATACGGATAACCCATGGCTCTTGTTAAAATGCAAATTTTTATTCAGTAGCTCAGGCCAGAGATACTACATTTCTGATAAGCTTCCAGGTGATGTTTATGCTTCTGGAACAAAGATTACACTTTGAGCAGCAAGAATGTAAGAGGATTCAAATTCAGGTGTGTCTGACTTTAAGGTCTTCATTCTTACTTGTTGCACAAATGTATCCTTTGGCTTGAAGAAGTGTATAATCATAACAAGTAAGAAAGGTGTCTAGGTAGTGTCCTGTAAACTGTTATTCATCCAAACTAATTAAGAATTGTGTGTTCCAGTTAATAGAATATTCTGTAAGGCTATTAATTTTTCAGTGAATCCTATATTGATTAACCACTTTCAAAAGAATGATTGAATGAAACAAAATGTATGATATTGAAATAATTTTCATTTGAATTTGAAAAATTTTAAAACCTTTATTATTCCTCAGTATCAAGGTTATCAACATAAGACAGTTTTGAAAATATAGATGTAAAAACTGAGAAGGAAAAGCACATTGAACTGGTTGTTTTCTTATATATGTCTACTAAAGAAATTATCTAACAGTTTATCTTTGATAATTCAGGCTTTTTGAAAAATGAAATGTACAATTGGAGGGTTTTTTTTTTAGTGGAATTATTGCTTTTCAGTATCTGCAATAATTGTTATCGTGTGTATGTGCACACATATTTTATGTATTTTAGTTTTAATTTTTAATCCTATCTTTTATAGCCTGTTGATTAAAAACTTAAATGTAACTTATTTTATTGCTTTATGCTTTAGCTTGTATTTGTTTATATGTTTGACTCTAAACTACTTCCCCCAACATTTTCTTTTTTTAGTGTCAGCATTTATTTTGACTTTTTACTTATATAAATTTTGTGCTAGGGTCTTTTGATTTCCTCCATCAACTAGCCTTAGGAAAAGCTCAAAGAGAAATCAATATGAAAAAAATTTGGTTTCTGTCTCCTTGATAGCAAAAGAGACTTTACACTTTATTAGTTGTCATTTGCTTTTCTTTGGTGGGGGAGGGTGGCTATATAAAATCATGTTTTGATTCTGATGATTCATGTGCATTAGGGCCTTACAGAAATTCTATGAAGTAGACACATTAAACATTTATTCATTCTTATTTTATAAAGGGGAACACTCAGAGGACCAAGGTTCTTGTCCAAAACTGCATAGACAGCAGGAGGTAGTGGCAGAATTCAATTTTAGCCTCTCTGTCTACAAATCCAGTTTTCCCCCACTCCAAATCCACACTGATAATTTGAAACATTTTATTTCCAAGGCATATCTGCTAAATGACTATTTTTCTGACCTTTGCTATATCTATGTCTCAGAAACTGGCTCCATGTGATCATTGTCCTGCTAATGTCATTGGATTATTCTTAATATCAAATCAAGCAATGTTTAGAAGCAAAAAAGAAACCATCATTTACTATTGTTGTTCACATTCATTTCAGCCTGAACTAGGCTGAAATTTCCACAAGTGTTAATGATCAATTTATGGAAGAAAGCTTTTCAACAAAAAAATCCAACCTCCAATGGTGCCTCCTGAGAGAAGGAGGTAAATGAAATCAGTGGTCTCATTGTTCACCAACCAGCCCAGCCATAGGGGATCTGCTCCATAAATGAGGGTCTCTAGTCATTTTGCTCAAAGAGAATAAAATCAGGGTTATAATAAACAAATTTTTCTAGTGACACTTTTCCAATTATGGCATATTTTGTTTCCCTCTGGTTGTCCTGGTAACTTTAATTAAAGCTGTTCCAATCTATTATGAAGCTTTAAATACTGTAATATGCTCCAATTCTTAATTCAACCTTGATATTGAGCTTATGATTAGATAATGAAAATGGGAAAATGACAAATGTTTTCAAATGATTACTAAGGTAGCTGCCCCCCACCCGGGACTAGATTGTTATTTGACCAAATAGTTTGTTTATGTTTCTTTAACTCTTAGACCAGTAGTTCTCCATCATTTATCAGCAGTGCCAATAAAATTGCTAAAAATGCAGATTTCAGATCTTTATCTCTAGAGATTTTAACTCAAAAATAGAGTGAAAATCAAGAAAAATTAGATGCGAAGAAGTGAGAAAGGGATCCGAAGAAGAATTGTGAAATCCTTTAGAGACTCAAAGTAGAATTAAAAATTTATTGTATTTGGCTATTAGGAGTCATTTATTTACTTTTGTGAGAATGGATTCGGTAAAATGCATTGGAACAGAGTAAAGACTAGTATTACAGAGTGACTGGAAAGTGAGAAATTGGCAAGAAATTTGTGTAGATTTTCATGAAGTTTGGTAGGAGAAATGCGAGTATACTAAAGACTTCGTTTTTCTTTTTTGTTTGTTTTTGAGAATGGAGGGCATACAAGCATGATCATAGCTAAAAAGAAGGAATATATGAAATTTGAACGTAAGAAGAAAAGTCCGAATGTTGAAGGATGATTCCAGAAAAAGCAGACAGAGAGTAGATAAGAGTCATGCAATTTATCTTTGAAAAGATGGTGGGATCTTTCACTTGGGACAGAAGGGATATTATTAAATATAAATAAAGATAATTGATTTTTAGGTAGGGAAAATTCGAAAGTCACACTGGATAACCACTTTTCTCTTGGTAAGTAGAAGGTGATTTTATATGCACAGATTGAAGGGGGCAATGGTGCAGGTTTAGGGGAACTAAGTAAGAAAAAGTGAAAGGAGTCTACTAGGGGTAAGTAAAATGACTGACAAAATCTATGGCCTTCCTAACACTGAGAAACAGCAGAAGATAAAAAATGCTCTCACGTTCTGAAAGTGAGGTTCTAAGGTACATATGAATTTCAAAGAGCTCTCTGAAAATTCTGTGTATGTGGGTGTGTATATCTTGAACATTAGTCTGAAATCTATCTGAAGGGTATAAACTTATCCAGGTTAAAGAGAACAATAGAAGAATTCCTTGGGGAAAAAGTGTAAAATATTATGCTATTTTCTTTCTCCCAGGTGAAAAGTGCGCTTCCTGTTCTCTTCAATCTTAGTGTAAATGTCTTTGAGAGAATTACTCAGAGAGCTAATATATTTCCCTTCGAGTCTGAGTGGTAATGGGAGTAGGTGATCCACTATTTGTTTTGCAAAGTTGAGATTACTTTTATTTATTTGGATTTGATACATGCCTGTGGATGGTAAAAGTGAAGCACTAAGGCTAGAGATGCCTGCCTGGTGGTAGGGCAACAAGAAGAGGCATCACTGGGCATAAGCTTACACACAAAGCAGGGCAGCAGTGCACCTTATGGGATGGAGCTGGTCTGGGACTGGATCCATCAGGGCGTCCTATCAGGGGCAAAAGCAGTTCAGCAGAAAGAGGGTAGGGTGACACTGTTAGATGGGAGCTGAGAGGTTAGAGTGTAAATGACAGCCAGAGGTGTGGCATTGCAGTTGGATGTCCTCGATATCTCCAAACAACCCTGGAAAGTACCCCAGGGGAGAGGAACAAGTCAGTGTTGAACATCCATCAGTCCCAGAGAGTACCAACACATGATATAGTCGAGGGAAGGCCTTCCACCGCCAGCTTTCTCATGGTGCCGTTGCTGAAATGGCCGTGTGTGAGCTGGGGCGTGGGGTGAGGATGGGATTGAGAGAAGCTCAGAAAGTGAACATGAAAGTCCGCCACACACCCCCGCCCCCCTGGGGTTTCTGACCAAAGCAGTGCCAACCTGCTAGTGGGATTTTAAATTAATTTTAAACTAAGATTTTTGATTTTTAATCCAGTTTAGATATTGATTCAGATTGTTTTTAGGTTAGAACTCTTACATACAATTATAAATGGAAAAGTTATGGAAACCTGTAAGATATAATGTTATATTCAAACGTGATTAAGAAACAATTTAAATAGATTGCAAATTTATTTTCTCTTGTGCTAATAAGAAACCTGTAGGCAGGTAGCTCCCATTCTGTTACCTCTGTGTCCATCTCACTGGGCAACCTTTGACTGCAATGGAGGGGGATGAGAAATATAGTATATAGCTGGGCCGTTGCCTTTCTGTACAAAATTGGGATGCTCTCAATTAAAATGTATATCTGACCAGTTGGTGTCTATGTCAAGACTTTTTCACTATTTAGTATCAGTTTTAGGGAAAAGAGTCTAGAGATGATTCATTTGAAAGAAGCAGAGGAGAGAAAAGAAAACATAGCTTTCTGTTAGCTTTTTTAAAATACAGAGTCCACCCTTTGATATAACAATTATTATACATTCATAATCAAATCAGCTTTCTCTAACAAGGCTTGGGACAGTATAAACAGTAGTAGAATAAAATGACTGTTGAATGAGTCCATCCAGGATTGAGGATTAGCAGAGCATATTTTGTAAACATCAAGGGTATTTAAGAATCGTCAGTAATAGTTGAAGTATTTGAAACCATGAGCCGTGTTAGGTAGGATCTGATAATGGTCAAGAATCAAAAGTTCAAGAGAGTAGACATTTCTATGTGGTTAAACTGTGTGTTTATGGGAACAGTAGAAAAACAAGAAGTTGTGGTTGTGGTAAAGGACAGAAATTTAAGAAATTAAGTGTTCTGGGTAAGAATGAGGTAGAGGCTTGAATGAATGAGCTGGTTACTTAGGCAGAGAAGAGTGAAAATTAAAATTATTGGCATTTTTAATACTAAGGAGCAAATTAAAAATTGGCATTTACTGAAAGTCTGCTATGGTCTAGAAATTTTGCTAGGCTCTTTCCACATATTTCCAACACAATTTCTATTCTGCAAAGTAGGTATGATTATCTTCATTGTACAGATGAGAAAATGAAAGCTCAAAGTTGTTCAATAATTTGCCTTAGTCTTACACAGCTAACAAAGAATTCAAACCTGGTTGTCTATACGCTAAGTTCTCACTTAACGTCAATAGGTTCTTGGCAACTGTGACTTTAAGTTAATTGCCATGTAATGGAACCAATTTTACCATAGGCTAATAGATATAAACAAGACTGAAGTGCCTGTGGCATATTTCTGGTCACAAAAACACCAAACTTCTAAATAAAGACCAAAATACTTCTAATATTAAATGCTGAAATAAATGTGAGGTGTACATACATTTAAGAATGATTAATATAAACAAGTAAGGTAATTACCCGCTTATTCCAGTACAGGATTGAGGGTGGCCGGAGCTCAGCCCTGCAGCTTAGGGTGCAAGGCAGGGCCCTGCCTGCACGGGACACCATCCTGTCGCTGGGTCCACTCAAACACACCCCGACACTTGCCCATCATGGGACAATTTAGACACCCCAGTTAACCTAATGCGTACATCTTTGGGATGTGGGAGGAAACTGGAATCCCCAGAGAAAACCCAGGAAGACCTGGAAAGAATGTGCCACCTCCATATAGAAAGCGTCCCTTGCCTGGGGGAATAGATTTTTTTTTCCTTGTCAAAATTATGATGAAATGACATTGAACAAAATGATGTTATTTGAGGACCTCCTGTATCCACAAAAATGCTTAGTGCTTGTTCCCTTGTGCACCCTCTTATTTGTTTAAAAGCTTGCAACAGTAACTCATTTAATCTTTACAGTGCGTCAGCTGAACTAAGAAAATAAATGACTTTACCACATCTTACACAGAGTGAGAGATTTAGGCTTGAATTCTTGTCTCTAGGCTATCTTTTAGCTGCATGCACCATATTTTTCATGCCCATGATATCTCAATAATCCTAGCCAAAATTTATCTTTCATTTGTCCAGTCAACTCAAAGCAATCTGTCCAGGTTGATCCTTAGCTATTATTAATATAACTGAGAAAGCAATACCAAAAGAGCTTCAATGAAGTCCCATAGTAACATTATATTTAATCCCTTTGAAGCTGGCGTCCTCGTCCATTTTGTTTGTGCCACAGCATTTAACACCTACCTAGAATGTAGTTTAGTTTACCTACCAAATAAAATACAGGCTGTAGAATGGAATGTCCTTCCACTTAATGGTTGTCCAGTAGAATGCCTCTTGATTTTGAAATCCACTCTTCATAGACTAGACTGAGCTCTTAATAAGCTGTTTTTGTTTCTTTTTCTTTCTTTTTTTTTTTTTTTTGCTGATGCTTATAAGGCAGCTATTTACATTTTCATCCTCCAAACTCAATATTTTTAACAATACAACATATAAGCAGAAATACAGTTAATAGAACATCAGAATCACATGGAGATGCTTTGAAATGTAGGCCAGGTGCCTGCCAAGGAGATGTGCATGTTTTCTGCTGGCATTGAGAGGCCAGCTACGGCCTCCCAACACCTGTCTGCTAATCCTATGCATGTTGGTTGGTCACGAAGTGATGTTTGTGGCACTTTATACTGTAATATACAGTTTATCATATCTATCAATATACCTTGGATTTGATAAGCATCTATTTTACTGTTTTATTTACATTTTAAAAAGTTGATTGGAAATTTGGATTGACACAAATACACTGTATTTTTTTCCATGTAAAATAATAAATAATAAGGTGCCAGAATTTTTCACTTAGAACATCAGATTTTTTTGAAGCAGATTACTGGCTTAGGTGGGAGATACTTGTACTTCTCAATATCATTTGTTAATGTGTTAAATAGAAAGCTCCAGATATACCACCGCATTTCCTCTCTTAGGTTACACACTTCAGCAGCATCTTTATAGATTTTTAAATCTAAAGTAATTATCATGATAGGAATTTGGGGCCAAACAGAAGAGATGGTAAAACACTAAGTGCTGGGTTTAGGACCTCTTAAATTACACTGAGGAAACAGATCCATATACCTGTAACTGTGCTGCGACTCTCTACCGCACTCAGCATTTTAATTTTTATGACATTTTGTTTTTATTAATATATTATTGAAAGGTTAGCAGTGAAGTGTTTTTAAACAATACTTTCTCTTGTAAATTGCTCACCGCTAGAGAATGTATTTTCTCTCCCTCATTCCATGAAGTAGTGTCAGCACTAAATGGCTTTTTGAACAAGGGTACTTTTGAAAAAAAGGTAGTTGTCAAATATACCTTTAAGACGGAAAGCATGATTACTGTTACGGTGCACCTGATTCTTTAATGGAAGACTCAAAGAAAGGCTTGGGGCAACAATGATAGTCTCTTTCTCCTAAATAAATAAATAAATAAATAAATAATTCTTTTGGAAATGTGATTCTTACAGTGTTGAGGTGGCTTTAGTATCAGAAAGTAATAATATTTAAATTAACAACAACACCATTACTGTATTGACAATTTGGCAAAGATGTACATTCTGATAACACAATAACACAGCATTTGAAAAAATTAGGGGAAAAGTGAGTATTGGGTTTCTTGATTAATTTGAAGAAAATGAAAATTAGGTAAAGTGACTTGCAAAACTTAGGCAGGAGCTACATAATTTGTAGGGCCTAGTACAAAATGTAAATGTGAGGCCCTTGTTCGAAAGTTATTAAGAGTTTCAAAATGGTAGCAGCAGAGAATTAAACCAAGTGTGCAGCCCTTCTGTGTGGGGTGCTGTCTGACTGTACAGGTCTCTAATCTATGAAGCTGGCTGGTCCTGCACACAGATGATTAGTGGTAGAGCTGTACCTGAAACTTGGGATTCTCAGCTGCTATGCTCTTTCTAGAATGACAGTCATTGAACTTTACCTGGTGACTTGAGAGTCCATGAATCTATGGTGATTGTTGAAATATAATCCCAGGTGAGGCCCTTCTCCCCCAAAATCCCTGTGTCATTTCACTTCTGTTTACAAACTTGCTGACTTGTCTCAAGAGAAATGCTCTGATCCGAGTGTGCTAGTTAATAGTGTTTTGGGTAAAAATAAATACAGAGAAACAGTGCTAATCCAAGGCTACCCTCTTTGATTCACATGCTGGAATCTTTATATGGAACTTCATAACATCCTATAAATTCAAAGACAACCTGATCAAGCAGTGTCTGCTAACATTGAACACTCTTCAGACAGTTATAGAGTTGAACTTCAGATGATGTTCTGTTCCTAAATGTTAACTGTATTTTTTTAATTTGTTGATGTTTAGTTCTCCCTTTTGCTCATTAACCCCTTATTATCTTCCCACAGAATTACATACACTCTGCACCTTTCTCTGAATTCATTTGCTAACTTTTACTGAATAACATGAAGGCAGAAGCCCTTTGTGAGATGCCTAGTGCTATTCTGGCTTCTTTGTATACACAGGAGTTCTTTTGAACCTATTCTCCATAATTTTTCAAAGCCTGTAAAATCACAAACTACATTTGCAAAGATAAGTTGTCTGTGCTTTCCCTAAAATCCCATGACACTATTTACTATTAGAATGATGGAATGCTCTGTTAATTTAATTAAGGTATCATAGAATCATAAATCTTAACAGAATTTTGGAAATTCAGTTTTCTGGCCTTTCCATCTTAGGGCAGTGAATGTCTGAATGACCAAGGTCAAGGAATTCGCTGTTCTTTTCTCAAATGTTTTTAGTAAGTAAGCTTCCGCAATTTATTAATCAAACCCCAATGCCAAGAGTAGTGGCTCACGCCTGTAATCCTAGCAATTTGGTAGGCTGAGGCAGGAGGATGCTTGTGGCCAGGAGTTTGAGACCAGTCTAAGCAGCATAGCAAGACCCTGTCTCTAAAAAAATAAAATAAATTAGCCATGTGGCAGCACATGCCTATAGTCCCAGCTACTTGGGAGGCTGAGGCGGGAGGATCACTTGAGCCTAGGAGTTTTAGGTTGCAGTGAGCTATGATGATGACACCACTGCACCTTAACCCTGGAGGACGGAGCAACACCTTGCCACAAAAATAAACGAATGGATGAAAAAACCCATTATTACTGTGTAGCTAGGTTTTTAAGAAATTATTCCTAACATCCATTGTCCTTGTCTAATTAAAATGTGTTTTATTTTCTGGCCCCTGTATGCATTAACATTTGACTGGCATTCTCCTTAGAATAATATCTCATTTTATGTTTGTGTGTGGAGGGGGATGTTGGGGTCTGGATGAGCTATCATCAACTCATCATAGCTTAGTGTTCTTGGCGAATAATGATGCCTTTCAGTTGCTGAGCCATCACTATTGCCAGACATTGTGGAAAGTGCCTTACACACATTATCAAATTTAATCTTCAGAACAACCTTATGAGATAGAGAGATATGTTATTGTGTCTGAAGATCAGATACAATCCTCTTACAGTCTGTGTAATCTTCTGTTACATAATGGAGCCAAAGTCATCCAAGTCTTAAGGGTCAGGTAGAGGATGTTTTAAACCCATGTATCCCTGACTTCTGTCAACAGTGTGCTGTGGCTCTATAACTTTTAATGGACCTTGATTTTTTTAAAGCTTTCCTATATAGACATATTTTCTATTCCTTTTTCCTTTTGTACTGTCTTGTGGAAATTATTAAATTCTTCTCTACTTTTCTTAAAACATAGAGGCCAGAAATGAAGGTTGTACTTTTATAAGGGAGAACTATAATAAAACAATGTACAACTGCAAGTTAATAATTTTCATTTGCATATGATCCAGTTACAGTGAAAACTGTTCTTTCCGGGTTGTATTTTAGATGATACTAAATGTGTCATATGATTTTATGATTTTGAAATATTTTATACTTATGTTAATAAATATGCAAGTATATCCTTGTTCTAAATAACTTAAACAATGCAAAAACGTAGTATAAGATGGAAAAGATTGTCTAAGAGTCCACTATCCAGAGAAAAACTACCTTTTAAAGTTCAGTGACTATTCTTTATGACAATTGTGTGTGTGACTTACTAATATTTTGTGGAGATTTTTATGTGATTGGATATTCATAAAATCTGTTCAC
This sequence comes from Indri indri, assembly GCA_004363605.1. Classification (NCBI taxonomy): domain Eukaryota; kingdom Metazoa; phylum Chordata; class Mammalia; order Primates; family Indriidae; genus Indri; species Indri indri. Next base: position 138,698 of record RJWJ010000987.1, on the reverse strand, counting down.
TAGCTTTGTAGTATTCTATTATATAAATTCCTTGTTATTTGTTTAGGTAGTCTCCTATTTCTAGACATTTAGTTTATTTTTGATGTAGATAATACTAATATTGCATATAGCACATCTTTATATATATGGCAAAATTTTTGATTATTAGAATTAAATCGTGTAAGTGAAATGGTTGTGTCAAAAGCATATGGGACATTATTTATATTTTTATTTTAAGGAAATAGAAATAATTAATCCTTCCTTTAATTCCTTCTCTGCTTTTCTTTATTTTTAGATAGTAGTACCTCTGATAGACTTAAGGAAGGAGTGACCATGTTATGTTTGGCTCAATGTAAAAAGTTAAATATGGTTCTGTAAGTAGGACTTAATTTTAAATGATAGATATATTTTTAATTATTATAATAATGTCAAAAACTCATACTTTTCACTGCAGATTAGTGCCTTTGTTGTTCGCAACATAATCAGTTCAAAATTAACAGGCTGTTTGGGGCAAACATCTGTCATCCAGATTTATTTAAAAAAAAAAATTCAGCCTCAGAGTTGCAGTTACTGATTACAGATACCAGCTCATCTGCTCTATCTTGCATGTATTATCCCAGCCACAGGCAGCATGCCAACATGCCGCCCTGGGGATGAGTGCTTGTATTGTTGGCAGTCCTTGTACTCCAGGGCAACTGACACCGTCAGGACCCAGTTAAGAGCAAAAATCAAGTTGTGTCTTGACAGCCGAGGCATTAGTTACAAAAGACTGTCTACTCCTTCTCTGGTTAATTTATTCATTTACTACCAGGACTCATTACTCCTCAATTACAGCTACTCCAATAAATGTTGGTCTATTGTGAACCAATCACCCCTGACTGTTTATACTGTCTTTTCTGAGAAATTTGAGGTCTGCTGACTTGAAGGTCCAATAAATAATAATGACTCATTTTCTACAAGTGGATTTAGAGAGAATTTATTGCCCTATATATTACTGCTTGTATCATTTTTTCCCCCAGCACAACATCATAATATGGATTCTTAAACAAGAAAAGAATTAAGTAAATCATTCAGTATGATATTTACATGGTTAGAACATTTCCTTAAAATGCGAATGTTCAAATAGCCTTTACTTTCGATTCGTAATAAGTTCGACTCTTGCAAAAATGTTAATTTTCATTAAATGACTTAGCACACGTCAACTCCCCCTTCTCAAGTGGACATTTTAAACTTAAAAGACCAAAAGAGATTAATACAATGTATTATTTCTGATGTCTTTATTAGGAACCATATTTTGACTCACTAATTGTGTCCATTGAAATGAAATTAATCCTCACAGTTTCTCAGTAGAGAGTGATGATGTTTTTAGTTTAAATATTAAAATGCTTAAAAATATCAAATATCTAATTTAAGACATTAACATAAAAGGATAACAGTAATAATTTAGTAAGTACTTACAATGTACTAGACACTGTGCTAAGGACTTTATTTGCATTTACTTATTTAATCCTTACAACATCCTTCCACACTTGGTATTAGTAGTGTCTCTGTCATAGCGATATTTTACCCCAGGATTTGTGTCCAAATCTGTGTAATTCCCACGTTTTGGCAGCATTTTTTCTCACTCTGCCTTTCACTTATCGTGCGTCAGCTACTCTGCTGAGTGTTTTACACATATTCCATCTAATTCTTCTGCTCTTTCTCTCCTTCCTCCTTCCCCTCTTCCTCTTTTCCTTTTTCTTCTCCTCTTGCTCTTACTACATAATGTGATAAGGCGAGGAAGTATAGAAATAGAAAGTTTTCAGTGTATTATCTGAGGTTGTGTAGTTCTAGATGGGTATTTTTGTTACAAAATAAGTAGTACTGTGTTTTATTTTATATCAGATGTGCCGTACAAAAGAAGTGGTAATGATAGCTTATTTTAATTACAACTTATGTGAAGGAAGAGAAGGACTGAGAGAAGGAAGGAATGCTGAGAACAAAGGAGAGGGGATCTAGCCTTTTTATTGTCTAGACTTAACTTGCATTGAGTATTTACATAAAATGTGTGGTGAATTTGTCTGGTGATGGAGACAGATTATAAAATTCCCCGAGTTTTTATTAAGCTCAGTGAAATTACTTAGGCTAATACGTGAAAGCCAACAATTTTAAAGTATTTATAAGCTACACACTGTGCTGGGGCTTTTATACCCATAAGTGAATATATTTTGGGAATGTTTTAGGAAAACTGTGGTCAGGATATTACAGTTGAAGTATAAAGATCAAAATTAATAAGAATAGTTTTGATTTCTGAACTTGAGCTTAGATACCATGCAGATATCCATTGTTATTTTAACAATGATACCAACAACATATATACGTATATATTATGCTGCTCAGTTAGTTGGATTTCAAGAAGTGACTTTTACTGCCTTCTAAAGCATCGGTTGTAGACAAAGATGAAAACCAGGTAAATAATTTGCAGTTCTAAGCATAAGGTATGCTAAATTAACCGATTCTTAATTACCAATCATGAGAAACGCAGAGCACATATATCATTAAAAGACAAGACCTCTAACTCCGTTAAAGGAAAAAGGAGAGAGGCATCACGTGAGTGGGAAAGGTTAATTGTGGAGGTTGTCTCGTAGAGTACAAAGAACTTGGGAAAACCCTCTTAGGATTTTCCTTCTTTGTAAAATGTATAGATGTTTAATGTATTCACTGTCATTCTTTTCCCCAAATAATTGTTTACTGGAGCTTTATAATTTTCCAAATGATGCTATCTTTTGGGAATTGCTCTTTCTTTAATTTCAGTGATGCCAAATGTCTGCTAGTCATCTGGCCAGAAAAATCATCAGGGCTGCTTAATGTTGCTGTGCTTCCATGATCAAATTTCTCTTCTAAATGGCAGTCTCTAGTCCTTAGCTGACATTTCACACCAATTGCCCCATCACTGTTGGAAGCTAAATCAGCATATTAAGAAGCAGCAAGTGGCACCTAATGCCTGCCCTGAGAAAAGTTACTACGTTTTAGTTACCGCAAAGATTCTCAACCGCTCTCCCTTAAGTATTTTAGACATGCTCACTGATTTTAAACATTTCTCAGCTGCACTGAAGGCACACTGAATAAATACTGGAAGGAGGACAGTTTAAAGGCTTGAAAGCAGTTCCTGTCAAGGCAGGCCATACTTTTCCTCTCAGCTGCGAGCACACAGGGGAATTATCCCTATGATCTGCCTGTATTTTATTGCCCACAAGTAGGCGTCCATTATAGAGGAAGCAGGCAGTGTACATTTTTTTTGTGTTCATGTGACAATAGTAATTTCCCACTTCTCCATTTAGTGACAGCATTTAAAAAGGAAAATAATGTATGCATTTTAAGAAGCAGTGAACCCCCAAAGATTCCTAGGTACTGTTGGTAGCTTATATAAGTGCAGAATCACATGTATGGTACAGCTAATGCTTACAAATTGTATAATATTCAAATAGTGCTAACCAATGAAAGACAGGTCTGCCTAATATGCCCCCAATGACATTTGTACACTCTTCTGATTTGCTTTGTGGTATCAAGAGTATATTACTGAATCAGCTATTTTGATTTATGTATTAACTACTGACTCAATTACTTTAGTTTTCTGTTCAAATAAAACATCATGTTATTATATTTGGTTCTCATTATCAGGGAAAACCTTATAGGCATTTTTTTTTTTTTTTTTGGAGACAGATTCTTGCTTTGTTGCTGGGGCTAGAGTGCCATGGCATCAGCCTAGCTCACAGCAACCTCAAACTCCTGGGCTCAAGCAATCTTCCTGCCTCAGCCTCCCGAGTAGCTGGGACTACAGGAACACGCTACCACATCTGGCTAATTTTTTCTATTTTTAGTAGAAACGGGGTCTAACTCTTGCTCAGGCTGGTCTTGAACTCCTGAGCTCTAGCAATCCTCCCACCTTGACCTCCCAGATTGTCAGGATTACAGGTGCGAGCCATCATGCCTGGCCTAGGCATGTCTTTTAAGGAACTGGATTGTTCTCTGAGAACTTGGGAGTAATAGATAAAGGAGAATTGGAGTTAGAATCAGCAAGGGTAAGAATATTTGATATTAATTTTTTTCAGTGTTAATCAGAGAGGAAATAGTTTAATATTTTTAAAGGCAATTTGTAATGAAAGGAAATAACTGAGTTATGAAGGACATACACCCAAATATAAACAAGTAGTAATCAGTGAGATACTTTAGTTGAGGAAAAACTGTGCCCTGACAGTGATTAAGCCGTGTGTTGAATACTGTTAAAACAGTTATTTTAAATTCTTTAATTAAGTAGTCACTACATAAAAATCACTAAAACTATTATATGTCCTTTAATAATTCTTACTGATTCTATTTAAAATTTATAAATATGGATTTTAAAACATAAGCAAACTTACTTGTCAAGTACAATATATATTAGATTTTTGATTTTTGAGAGTTTCTTTGTCACTGAACATTTTGGTTCCTGGAATTCCCGTACTACAAAACAAATGTAGTGACATTCATCTAAGGAATTAAATAAAATTTCTACCCATATTTGCAAAAATGGATAATATTAACCGATGATTAACTAAAACTTCTTAAGGGAAAAAGAATCAGCTTGCATTTTGATTAATTATACTATATGTGGACATTGGTTGATTTATACCATATGTGGAATTAGCTATGTGGTGAAATATAATAATGATTGTCTTATCTCTTATTCAAGATTTAATTTTCTAGAATCTTAATTTCCTCATGTTATTGACGTTATCACTGGATGATGACATTTTATTTTGAATTTAACAGGTGGGTTTTTAAAATTACACTCTGTGTTTCAGTGTTGTCTCAACTGTTTTTGTTTTTTTTTTTTCTGGCATATCTTTATCTTTTATTTTATAACATATTCAATCTTTTATTGTCATTTCTTTCAAGCAGTATGTGGTTTTAAACTTTTGATTCAATATAGTAATTTCTGTCTTTTAATGGGGGAATTCAACTCACTGATGTTTAGTTTAATGACAGAAAACTTGATTTTATTTCTTTTCTTTCGCCGTTTATTGTTTTTACAAAGTTATGTCTTATTCCTTTTTCTGTTTTTTCTTTTCTTTTTCTTTTTTTTCCTATTCTGATCGAATTGTTTTTCTTTCCATCATCCCCCATGGTAATTTGAGGTTCTGTTATGCTGTTTGAATTCTTTCATGGTTTCTTTCCTTCCCCTGTTCTTTCAGTGACCCTACTATTTAAACAAGGTATCGGCCATTTCACCAGTTAAGATGCGCTGTATCTCTACATTGATACTCCATCTCCCTACTTCTCCTGCCCTCTTCCATCCAGTTGGTACAACTATAAGAACTTTAAGAGATACATTATTTTGCATTAGAATTTCCTTGGTAGTGTGTTCCTTTTGTTTATGTGTTAAGAGTACTTTTCTTTTCCTCCTGAGTAGCTGAAACTAATAGGTGCCTGACACCATGCCCGCTAATTTTTCTTATTTTTTGTAGAGATAGGGTCTCACTATATTGCTCAGGCTGGTCTCCTGCCTCGGCCTCCCAAAGTGCTGGGATTACAGGCGAGAGCCACCATGCCTGGCCTTAAGAGTACTTTTTAAGCATTTGTATTTTGCATTGTCATACACTGTGTCTTTATCTTTTGGGCTGCAGTTCTGTCTCTCAGCACTTTGTGGATGGTATTCCACTGTCTTCTTCCTGTAGGCTTCAGATCAGATGCCTGGGGCCCATCTCATTGTTTTTTCCTTTCATTGTAGAATGCTCATTGTGTCTCAAAACTTATTAAGAACTTACTCTTGGAATTTCAGAATTTTACCAGGATATGCCTAGATGAGGGTCATTTCTCATCCATCCATCTTACAACTCTGAATTGTTCTGATCTTCAGACAGGTCTTTTTCCAGCTCAGGAGCACTTCTTTCTAGTAGTGTGATCCCCAATCCCTAGGCCACAGTCTGGTATCAGTCTGTGGCCTGTTAGGGACTGGGTCACACTGTAGGAGATGAGTGAGTGAGGCTTCATCTGTATTTTCAGCTGCTCCCCATGCTCACATCACCCCCCGAGTGCTGCCTCCTACTGTCCCTCTCCCCAGCCCACCCCCCACCACGCGTGGAAAAATTGTCTTCCATGAAACTGGTCCCTGGTGCCAAAAAGTTTGGGGACCGCTGCTCTACAATATATTTAGAGGTTCTCCTTTTGGAATATTTTACTATTTGCATGGTAGTTGGTTTCCTAGATCTCTTCACATCTTTTAGCTTTTTCTTTATTGTAGTCATTCCTTTAACTTTTCTTTAGTTTGAATTTCTTGCATTTGAATTTCCAGGCCATTAATTCAGATATCTACAATGATTTCTCTCTCCTTTAATTCATCTGCTTAATTTTTTATTCTGAAACCCATGATTGGATTTGTTTTTTTTTCTCATTGCATTTATTTTGTTTGTGTTCATGAGTTTCTCTGTCTCCTTTACATGTCCTATTTCACTGAAGTATATTCTGATTATCCTACTAGTCTCTAGACTTATATTCTTTATCTGTCCCTCCTGTGGCTATTCTCTGGTTATTGAAATATACCTAACACAGGATTCCTGCAGGGGGTCCAAAGGCAAAGGATTGGGCCCATGTTTCAACAGAGGCTGTAATCAGTCTTCTTGGACCTACTGTCTCCCTGCATGTTCTGATACTCAAGAGTGAGAAAAACTTACCCCCATTTAGTGCCTTCTCGTTGTTGTTTTTTTTTTTTTTCCAGATTAGTTCTATTTTACTTAAAAACTAATTTTAAACTTATGAAAAAGTTTCAAGATCAGTAAAAACTGCTATCATCATATTCACCCATATTTACACAAAGTTAACAATTTGTATGTGCTTTATTATCACCCTCTGCCATACACACACACTCTCACACACACACACACACACACACACACACACTCACACACACTGTATCCTTTCTATGAGCCAGTTGAGAACAAATTGCTGAAGTCATCTTTCTTGGCTTTTTGAGGTCAGAGGAAGATCTCACTGGGGACTGTATACAACTTGGGGTAGGGTTGGGAGCAACAGACATTAATTAGATGCTAACTCTTCCTAGATCTTTACTTTTCTATCCTCATGCTGGGTTCCCATACAAGTTCTAGTAAATGTTATACCTCTTTGGGGAAATAAGGCCTATAGAGTTCTTTCCTCTTGGATCTTGTTAAAGTCTGAATCGTGTCCCTCCTCCCTCCACTATCCCATTCGTATCTTGGAGTCCTAACTCCTATTATCTCAGAATGTGACTGCATTTGGATATAGGATCTTTAAGAAAGTAATTAAGTAAAACCGAGGCCCTTAGGGTGGGCCTCATGTGATGTGACTGGTATCCTTATAAGAAGAGGAGACTGTGATACAGACACACAGAGGGAAGGCCATGTAGAGACACAGGGCCAAACCAGGAAAAGAGCTCCTCAGGAGACACTAATCCTGCTGACAACTTGACCCTGGATTTCTAGCTTCCAGAGTTGTGGAAAAATAAATTTCTATTGTTTAAGCCACATGGCATGTGATATTTTGTTATGGCAGCCTTCAGCAAGCTAATACAGATCTACGTAGTATCAGCACCCAGAGTTCTAGTAGGTGATTGATTGAGGAGAAGCAAGCAAGAAGACAGGAGCAGAGGGCAAGGGAGACATACATTTAGGTTCCCACACTCCCAGAATCTCCTCCCACCGAGTGAAATTCTATTCATTAAATGGCAAAATGGTACATGTTCATTAATCTTCATTCCAAACATTTGAAAAACACTTAAAATGTAAACATTTTTTATTTTCTCTTAAGCAAAGCATAAACCTGTCTTGATTTTCAAATATGTATTTGAAGTTATGTCGTTGTAAGACAAAATTCCATTTGTGTCATTAATCAGTAGGAAAGTAGTACTTACAGGTAAATATGGGGAAAAATCCAAATCTGAAAGTTTTTGTTACTTTCAATATCTGTGATAAAATTTCCTATCACAAGATATAAATTTCTACTCAAATATATTTGTGAACTGTCTTTCCTTCTCCATTGATTATCTACTGCTAAATGTATTACACAAAAAGATAATATGCTTAAAATTTAGAGCAGGAGAGACAAAGCTATTTCTCCTTTTTTTTTCCCCACGTTGGACTGTGATGCGAATGGTGACACACAGGGTTGCTGAAGCCATTGTTAGCGGCAGTTGTATTTGCTTTGAATTATCACATTTTCATTGGTACGATGATGGATAAGTTTATCTCATGCATTTCTGTACCATATTAAAATGTCATTACTGCTGCTTGGGTAACCGTTCCTTTTCTGCATCAAGCGAGAAGGGCTACTTTAAAATCACAAATTAAAATTCGTAGATATTTATTTTTTACCCAAATATGAACCAAGTAAATTAAGGTTCTAATATTTTTTTTTTTTAATGAAAAAAATGGCATGCAAAAATTTGAGCAAAATTTTCTCTGGAGTTGTAAGATTGCTAATAGTATACCTTACTAATATTATATTTTCATGCCATTCTACCCACATGTTGATATTTACTACATTTATTGATATGCTGACTACAGAAACAGATAAGAATACTGTTTTTTGCCAAAAGCCTCATTATCCTGGTATTTGGAAGAATTGGATAAAAACAATATTCTCTGGCTTTCTCACATTCCTTAATGACCAGCACATACAGCTGACTGGAAGAATAAATGCATTTAGCATTTTGAACACAAGTACAGTTCCTTTAGTCAGTGTCTGTAAAAAATTAATGAAGACAAATATAACTTTATTTTTTGGTTCAATTTCCAACTGAGCTAAGATGGCAAGTATAGCAAATATAGAAAAAAAAAAAAACAAGCAAACCAAAGTATTTACCTGTCTGCCTTGGCAACATTTGATCCTTTGAGACTCAGATATAAAAGAAACTCAAACATTATTAAGATTGAAAAGGTAAATGGCTTAAGCATTATTTATTCATGTAATTCTTTTAGAAATGTATGTGTTCTTCCATAGAAGCATGGGTATAAATAAAAATGGGCAAAAATGTATACTACCGTAGCTTACCTTAAAAAATAAATATATACACAATTGGTAGAAAGCATCGACACTATCTGTAATAAAGTTTTTGTTATTTAGCACTTATTTTAAAGTAATATTTTTAAATTATAAAAGTACATGTTCAATATAGGAAATATGAGAATGAAAAAAATACTCTGTCCTGTTACCCAGAGAGAACCATGATTTATATTTTTGGTGTATATTGTAGAGGCTAAGGGAAAACTTCCCCTTTGTCCCCTGAAGGATTGCTGAAAATCAACTGACAAAAGGCTGATTAATTGGAGCAAAGGCATACAAAACTTATTAATGGCTCATGTGCACAAGAATCATACAAAATATGAAAATTCAAAGAAAGTGCCAGATGGTTGATATTTGTATGCAATCTTGAGATTACAGAAAGAATAGGGTTTGGAGCATGGCAAGACAGATTATGAGAGAGAAAAGCACGGAGCAATGGTGGCCTTGTTGTATAGATGAAATCTCACAGGTGCAGCTCTGAGAAAGAATAGATGGAAGCCTGTGGTTCAGCTAATATTTCCTAGATCCACAGATAAGAGGAAGGGCCTCAGAGAAAGTCTGGCTGTTTATTTCACTAATAGAGATTTTTCTCTACAGATGCAAATCTCCACAAAAGGGCAGCTTTTCAGGGCTTACTGCTGTCTGCAGACCCTCTGAACAACCATCTCAAAATATGTCAAAGTAGTGTATTTGGGGGTGAAATATTTTTGGTTTCCTCTATTATCCTAATTGAAACTTTATTTTCATAAAGTTTCATATATTACACTAGGATTGATAGCTATGGAGAGATTTGTGTTAGAGGTTGTGAGATAAGAGATTGGCAAAGGGGAAGGAAAAAAACAGATTGGAGCAAACGGCTCATATCTTCCTGAATCAGTCTCTTAGTTCTGAGAATAGGTCAGTTGAGTTAAAAACTTTTGTCTCTCTCCAGGATGTGGAGTTGCAGATGGCCTCTCAAAGCTAGGACTCTGTATGTGATGCAGTCAAATAGATCTCTAGTAAGAGGTGTTTCTATGGAAACAGAAAAAAGCTTAGTATCTGGAGAAGTCTATAAACTAGCTTTTCTAAAATCTGAAGCATCTTCAGTTGGAGTGGGCGGGCAGTCACAATCTGATTTTCCCAGATTGTAGGTTGAATCAGGTGTTCTAGTCAACCTTCAGAGTCACTGATACATCAACAGGCATGAAGACTGTTTATACCTAAGTTGCTGTAGTGATTTCTCCCTAAGTTTATGTTAAATTGTCTAGCTTTAATATGTAGGGCTTGAAGAAATGCATAGTTTTAATTTCTAGTGATTTCAAGTCAAAACGATGAGAGAAAAATTAGAAACATCAGACCGATGAGTCACAGCCAAATATTGGAGGTAACTGAACACTGGGTTTAGTCCAGATTGCAGGTAAATGATGAAATCTCAAAAAACAAGCAAGCAAATAAGAAAAACTCAATGAGCTAATAACTGTGTAAGTTTCCTTCCGAAACATATTTTGCTTTTTTTTCTTTTTTGTCTCTACAGTCCTCCATTTCTACCAAGGATAAATCATACTAAGACCAATGTATTTACAAATTAAGTTTTAGTCATATTTTTTTACTTGGACTGATTATTTGCATGAAGCGCAGCAAGGATAGCAATTGGTCATATCTGCTATTTTTAAGTTGACGTTGCTGGAACTTTTTAGTAATGAATTTTGGATTAGACTTTTAAAAACCTCTTGAGGCTTAGAAGTCAAGCCAAAGATTGCTTCTAATACCTATATGAGTGAATGAATTTCTCTCTTCTCAATGTCCCCCAAATATCTTGAGTTTCATAGGTTTGTCAGAAAGTGACAGTCTTTACTTACTGCAAGGTCAGTAAGCTTGTAAGGGAACTGTGTGGACAAGGTGCCTGGCCAGTCTTATTTTAAAGGCTTTTGGCTTTACAAAATCAACCAGTCCTTCAAAGCAGTCTGGTCATATTTTAAAATATAAGTTTATAATCACAGCATCGGTAAAATAACCAGTGTCTCCAATTGAGTCTTGTTAAAAAAGAAAACAGATCTTACTGAACTTATGTAAATAACCATATTGCCATAAAATAAGAATGCTCATGAATAGTTTTTGAATTCTGGAGGGAGGAGGTAGAGAGAAAGGTAAATGTTTCAATTTTGCTTACACAGTTATATAGTACCCGATTGCTGTAAGTTATAAATAGCTTAAAAGAAAAAAAGAGTTGACTCTGGAAAACAATGTAAAAAGAATCAGCAATATTTCAAAGAAAAATGTAATAATCAGTTTAGTTTTTTATCACTTTGGTTCCATGTAATTCTTGCTCCTCTTCGAGTTAGATTAGCAATCTTATGAATCTAGTATTTTTCATTGAGTTTTTGAAATTCTTACCCAGTCCAATTGTAAATCTCAAAGTTGTCAGAAACCTGCATTTAAGAGTACCGTTTTAGTCTTTTACATGACCTTTTTTGAAGATACAACACTGTTGGATTCACAATTAACATTTAGGGGGTAAAAAACCCCATGGGAATAAAGCAATTTACCATACTGTGGTCAACAAGACTTGACATGGTCATGGTTATAAAGATGGAACTGACAAGAAAGTTTAGGTTTTTTTTTTTTGTTTGTTTTTTGTTTTTATGGCCTACACAATTTAACATTAGGAATCTCATTCAGTTTTGGAACACACATTAATAACACATGTATGCAATATAACTCGAAGAAGGCTAAACATCATTTCTTATTTAACAGTGCTTCCCATATAATTTAAGATATCAAATAAGCTGTTTATTATCTTTTTTTTGTATGCTTCAGGGTTCTCTGTATCATCCGAAAGTTAGTTTGAGGTAAAGAAAAACAAAAAATCCCAAAAAACTTAATTTAGAATTTAATTTGATTTTGGGAAGGTTGCAAAATGTGTCAAAGTTTTAAAACATTTCATCGAAAATAGGATCAAGGTCATTGTGATATAATAGTCATTCATTTAGCCAAAGTGATAATTAAAAGATTTTGAAAAGCAGAAACCTTTACTTTCTGATAGAGAGGAAATGCAGTTTTCCAATTAATTTAAAGACCTAATAAAGGCGGTAGGAGGCACAGAGAATCTCTTTCTCTCTTGCCTCTTGTCATTTTCCTCTTGTAGTTTACCCAAAAAGTGAAGTTAAGTCTTTTATTAATACTATATGAAAATCTTAAAAGAGAAAACCAAATTATAGCCTTGCATTAGTGAATTTTTTATATTAAGGCTCAATTAAAAAACTTGTTATAAATTTATTTAATTTTTGTCAGTATAACCATATAGGATTTTGAAATTCTCTTTCTTCATCATTTAGTTTATCTATAACAATTTCCCCTTCATTTTAAAACAAGCTTTAAATAACCTCTAAGTTAGAAAAAATATTTTCTCAGCAAACACATCTGCATGCTTTGCATAACTCTCCTCACAAAAAACATATCTTGCTTTTCTTGTACATTTTGCATATAGTTATTTCTGTGATTTTAGTAGTTTTAATTAATTTTAATTTTAACTCTTAGTGACTCTAATTTTTAGTGAAAACCTAGGAAGTAATTTTGAACTGTTTTATATGAATTTTTATAGATGAAAACCATTTCATGATTATTTAGACAGATTCATATTCAATTTTTTGTTCAATAACAGATCTAAATACATTTTTCTTTTCTATGCCATATAAAAATAAGATGTGAAAGTATATAAACCTAAACTTATATTTGATAATTAACATTTCAGTATTTCAGCTTATTTAGAAATGACAGATATTTTATGATTATCTGTTACTTGATTTAACATAACATGACTTTAAGCTTTTAAATTACTGAAAAGAATTTCAAAACCATGGCACAGGTACCTTCCCTAATGTCTTCTCCAGTCATCCTGGTTCCTGAGTACACACCCACATGGCACCCAGGACAGCTATAAAGGGCAGAGCCCATCTGGGTCCTGGATTCAGACAGTAGATATACAACCCAGCACAGAGGTGTGAAAATGGCAGCCGGTGGCCCAGGTGCTGTGGCTACACACATGTCCCCAATCTTTACCATGGCCACCTGTCCAGACCCCAGATTCCAGAGGCCCAAGACCAAAGATATAAACTCACAGTAACATGTGGGGAAGGCTTTTGGAGAACCCAGCAGCCAGCCCTTACGACAGCTTTAACTTACAGACAAATCAAGCAAGTATCAAAAATACTACAGAAGTTTTGTGGCCTTAAAACATGTATCAGAGATAGCATAAACCTGTCTGATCAGCAGACTCAGGCAAAGAAGTCTGAATTATATTTAGTATTGATGGTTCAGAAGATATTCCCATTTTAATTCATGAACAATTTTAAAAGCTTTATCAAAATTATCTCAGATTACATAGAAATATCACATACAGATAACACATGTAGACATATAGACATACAGAAACAATGACAGAAACAGATCTTACAGTTTTCATTAAGATTCTTCATTTGCTAGCTTCCAGGTAGTTTCTTCTTCCCTTCAAGCAATCAGTCTTCTGATTTCCTGTTTCATTGCCCTAAGCAACTGTTAGCTGGGCAATCCTAAATTTGCACTTATAAAGGATTGACCCTTAGGTGAAACAAAGTGGAAAATTTATGTCTCAAAGACGAAGTACTTGGTTCTAAACATCATTATTTGCCAAGACAAAGGAAGACATTGGTAAGGGCCCAGTGAAGCCAAGATAGACAGGAAAAGTACCTTAAACAAAAATAAAGTTTGTACTGGCTAAAAAAAAAAAAAAAAAAAAAAAAAAAACCTAAAAATATCACAAAAAAAACAAAACTAAAGTTTGTTAGGTAAAGTTTTAAGTCACTGCCTTTCACATTGTAAAAGATTCTGGTGGTTTAGGTATAGAGAGGGAGATCCCCTTACAAACGGAGATTTTTCTTTATAGATGTGAATTTATTTTACAAAGAGTTTTAAAATAGCCAGCTAAATGCTGGAAGATTGTACTTTGGAGATCTATTTAGTTAGATAGGTGGCCTTTTATTTATTTATTTTTTTTTTGAGACAGAGTCTCACTCTGTTGCCCCGGCTAGAGTGAGTGCCCTGGTGTCAGCCTAGCTCACAGCAACCTCAAACTCCTGGGCTCAAGCGATCCTTCTGCCTCAGCCTCCCAAGTAGCTGGGATTACAGGCATGTGCCACCATGCCCGGCTAATTTTTTCTCCATATATTTTTAGCTGTCCAGCTAATTTCTTTCTATTTTTTTTTTTTTTTAGTAGAGACGGGGTCTCGCTCTTGTTCAGGCTGGTCTCGAACTCCTGAGCTCAAATGATCCACCCACCTAGGCCTCCCAGAGTGCTAGGATTACAGGTGTGAGCCACCGCGCCAGGCCTAGATAGGTGGCCTTTTAAATTTGGTTTTTGCTTCTTAACTGGATTACAGAATTCATGGCAGATCTCATTAATGAGTAGGTCTGAAACCACTTTTGATTCTTGGGGCTCCATGAGGAAGATCGGGGACCCAAAATGGGGTCAGTGGCACCTTGACTCTGTTCCTCATGGGGTCTCAGAGTTGCTACAGGTCTTTTTAAAATTCCTTTCTATGATAACCATAACTCTCATATTTCGTCTCAGTAATTTTTCATCCAATGATCACCAAATGGAGGAAGTAAGAGCTTGAAGGGGGACATATCAATGATTAAAGGCAACTGGATGGAGGATTAAAGGTCGCAAAAGGAAGGGCAAAAGCAAATGGAAGAAAGAGTCCTGTAAGAGAGAATCTTTGGAGATCTTAAACTTCTTGAAAAGGCCCATGAAATTTTACATTTTTTTTAAAAGCAAAACTCTTGCCAACAGAAAAGGAAGTGACAGAGGGACCAAATATACAATTAAAAATGGTGTTTTAGTCCACTGACAAAGTTCCCATGGGAGAAATAAGATCCAAAAGAGAACAGAAAAGTTTTAAAAATATGTAGTCTGAATGTCAGCTTTTAATTAAGCTGACATTTGACCACAGAGCTCTTAAAAAAATCTTTTGAAATCTCTCATTATCAGATTTAAGCCAGGACAAATAGCCAATGCTCCTGGCTTTTGAACATTTTTTCCCCCTCCTTTCTGTTAAGTCAAAGATATCTACCATGTGACTTAGAACCAAAACTGTAAGTCTTTTGTGATTTAACCAAGGATGCATGAAGCATCTCTAGAGAGGTATAGATAAGCAGTCCTTACAAGTTCCAGAACTACCCTCAAAGGCAAGTAGAAGGAAAAAAACTTAGAGATGAACATGAAAACAATAGCTGTCCATGAAAGGGGAAAACGACGTATAACAAATGAATACCCCAAAAAGTCAAGAGTCACACAAATATAAATTCAAAAAAAAATTCCAACTAATTCTTATAAATGTCCCCCCCCCCCCCCGAGTTAAAGGATTTACATCTACCAAGGGACTAATTCCTTCACTGGGAATCAAACCTGGGCCATAGCAGTAGAAGCACAGAATCCTGGCCACTAGACTATAGGCTGGAGTGCTGTTTTTGCCAATCCTGTGGGGGATCCAAAGCAGGCAGTTTGAGTGTTCAAAGGATTTTAACTTTGTTTTAAATCTCATTTCTGCCTTATTTTGATCTTGCCATAGGAATTTTTAAGACTCTGTTTCCTTTGTATTTTTCCATAGGTACCAATAAGATAGCTGGTTAAGACCACATACCTGGCTCCATGAACAAATTTGAATGACGCCTGTATGTTTATTACAATCCTCTCCCCTAATTACTTAACCTTTTGAGTTTCCCAAAAGTGATGGATTTTTTGCAAGACAAAGAAGTTGAGATTCTGAAGGTCCAGAGCAAGACTCGTCATGCTCCTGGACCTGCCCCAAGGTACATGGCTCCTCCTTAAAAAACTCATTATCTCCATTAGTCAGAGGGATTTGAGGCAGTTTCTCCCATTCTCCTTACCAGATGTCTGTCATGTTAAAAAATTCCTTTATTCCTGGCAATCCTTGTTGTCTCAATAGTTGGATCTTTCTGTGACAAGCAACTGGACCTAGGCAGAAACCTCCTTGCAATTTTGACAACCAGAACTCTCTAAAAAGTTTTCTTTTCAATATAGTCAATTTTATTTATTCTGTAAAGGACTCAAGTCAATAAGCCTTTTCCATGGGAAGTCCCAGAGGTAACTTGCCAGGTTTAGAATACCTTTAACCTCTGAATGTTCACTGAAAATCAGCGACAAAAGGCAGATTAATTGGAGAAAAGGCATACAAATTTATTACTCAGCACATATGGGCATGAGAATCATATAAAATATGAAAACCCTAAGAGTGCCAGATGGTTGATGGTTTTATACTATCCTGAGATTATAGAAAGAAGAGGGGCTTGTAGCATGGCAAGACAGGTTATGGAAGGGAAAGAAAGGTATGGGGCCATGGCAGTCTTCTTATATAGATGAAACCTCACAGGTAGCAGCATTGAGAACAATAGATGATAGCCTGGGATTGAGTTAATATTTCCTAGATCTGCCCATAAAGGGGAGATCCTCAGAGAATGCCTAGTTGTTTATTTCATTAAAGTAGATTTTTTTCTACAGATGCAAATCTCCTCCACAAAAAGGCAGCTTTTCAAGGCTATTGCTTTCTGTAAACCTTCTGAATAGCCATCTCAAAATATGTCAAAGAGGCATATTTTGGGGTGAAATATTTTTGGTTTCCTTTAATACCATTCCATTCTTTCCATACACATATTTATCTGAAAAGTTAAAGTTACACCAACATACTTTGTATGCATATATATGCATGTACCAGACACTTGCAAAGTACATTGTCTCAATTCACATGCATTGTGTTATTCTTTACAATTATTATTTTAGAGACTAGTTATCTAAAACTCAGATAAATTAATAAGTTTCCTAAGATTATAAATTTAATTAGTGGTAGAGTTGTGACTGAAAGTTTGGCATTTGTCCCCTAGGCCACATCAGAAGAATAAGGACAAGTGGTTTGAGGATAAGAAAAGAGGAATTTATTAATTTGCCAGCAAATGGAGGAGGTTGGCAGACTCTTGTCTCAAAGTACCAACATCCTCCTCAGCAGAAGTACGGAGCTCTTAAAGGTTCTGATTAATCCCACAGTCTCATTTTTGCCTAAAACAATCTCACCTCTGCCCAGGTTAATCCCATCTTCTGTGGGATAAAGAACAAAGGACACTCCCTTGCCCCTCCCGTTACCTGGCCTGAGGCAGGGACGGATGCAGGTCCTTGTTCTCCAAAAGGAGTGGGGGATGTTTTAGAGAGACATAGAACATTTTTGACATTTTTTTGAAGCCATTTCTTCTGTTACAGAGTTAGGACCATTTGAAACGGATAACAATTCTCTTGGTCTTAAAAATTATGTTGTATAATTTTCCTAACATACTATCGTGCCTCCTGTGTTTTCCCATATTTTAAGTATTCCTTTATGACATGGCTTTTAATGGCTGTTTGAACTATCTTTTGGATGCAGTAGCATTTATTTAATCATTCCCTTTGGGTAGTTAGCTATGAATTATATTGTGTCTATATAAATAATGTTGGGATGCCTGTCCTTATAGGTAGTCATTTCCAAACTCCTGGATTATTGCCTTGAATAAATTGTAAGAATTAGATATTGTGGAGCTGAGGGTTTGCACATTTTAAGGCTTTTTATTACATATCCTCGGATTGAGCTCTGAAAGTTTGGTCTAATTTTTGGATGTACTTATTTTCTCACAGTTTACCTACATTGAGGATTACTATTTAAAAATATGTGTTAACTACAAAAATTAAAATTTTATTATTAAATATTCTCTATGATATGACAAATCACAAAAAAAAAAACCCCAAATCTAGAGCTCTAATAATGGGCACAGTCATATGCAGATTTTGTTTTTCCTTAGTTTATAGGTTCATGGAATGTTATTCAAGAAAGAAATTTTAAATGCATTCTCCTTGTACAATATAAAAATGTATTACCTACCAAAATTAATACATAATTTAATGCAAACATCGCTGATTTATGTAAAAATATTTATTTTTAAAAAACTGGGATTCGAAATATTTGAAAATTAGTTATAAAATTTTCTACCATCTGATAAGTTGGTAGAAATAAAAAGGAATATTAGTCTACTCTTAATAACTATATATTTTTTTCATTGTATATGGTGAGGGCAGCAAGTACATTTGTACTACATATAAAGTATTATATTTTGATTTCTCAAACTTATGAGTGAAAAATATTAAAATATTCACCTAAGATATTGGGTCATTAAGATATTGGATATTAAGATATTGAACCTTCCTGTAGCCATTCACCTTCTTACCATCTTAACTTTTATGCAAATTTAATGAAATTATAATATGTAAATTGAATCATGATATTTACATTTGGATGTTATCAAGTCATTCTTTTGGAAAACTGTGAATTTGGAAGTTGTCATCAACTGCTTCATTTAATCGCAGACACAAGTAATCCAGACACTAGCTTCTTATCATTATATTGAAATATTCAGACTGTGTTTTGAAAGAAGGGATTATGTGGATATCATAAGTATTTTAATTTTAGAAAGTATGTATCTCTATTACATTTATAATGTAGTTCAATTTTATATTTTATTTTTTACTTAATATAGAAGATAGATATGTGGATTAGTTGTTATTCTGACTGCTCTAGCCTCCACTTTCTAGATACTGTAATTTCAGAAGCCTTCCTTTGGTTGACTATCCTCAGCTGAAAAACATGGTTGTTAGTGTGCAAACTTCAGGAGATAGAAATAACTACTACCCCAAATTTGTTTTTCCTGGATACTTATTATGGAAAAATACAGCAAAACCTTGAGGGTTTTTATATATATTCTAGGTAAAACTCTAGATTTATATGGATTACTCATGGTTTTCGGTTTTGCTTTATTTGGAGAACATGGTCTGTATGTTACATTATGAAAGAGCTTTTCAAATTTCCTTTTTAACATATAAAATATTATTCATTTAAAGTAATATTTGTATTTCTATTAAGCTTATCGGTCCTTACATGATCTGGGTTGTCCCGTTCTCTCTGATCTCATTTCTTTCCTCTTGACCTCTTACAATGCTTCAGTTCACAGGCCTCTCTTTTTTTCATTCCTGCTTAAAAGTATTTGCACATTGTCTTCCTTTTACTTAGAAAAATCTTCTTCAGCTTAGTGCTTTATCTGCTTTTTATTCATCCCTTAGGTTTTAGCGTGCAGGGAAGTTGATCAGAAATGCCTGTTTGACTATATTATTTATATCAGACACCCCACCACCAATTGCTGTTCTGTGTTAGAGACATCTACCTGCATTATCTTCAGAGCAATGATCACAGATCAGTAACTATTAAAGCTTTTGTTTGTTTCATTGTTCCCCTAAGTGGTAAAGTTCATAAGGGCCCATTTCAGTTTATATTTATCTTTATATCTGTAGTACCTGACATAGTGCCTGGTGCATAGCAAATGTTCAATAAATATTTAGTGAATGAATAAGCTAGTTAATGATTAAAATACAGATTTTTTTCCCTTTAATGGTCTCTCTAATATTTTCTGGTTTTCTATAATTCTATTCATTTCAGGCTATAGAAATGAATTTGAATTATGTTTGATTGCTGCTTAAATAATAATAAAACTGAAAGTTTGAAGTGGTAGTTAGGACACTTTAAAATTATAGAGGCATACTCTCAGTTCTTAAATGAAAATATCTTCACTCTTGTTTCAGAGAACATGATGATTACAAACAAAATAATGAGAAAGTAAATGTTCCCATTTTAAACTAACACCACCATCCCCCCAAAACCACAAAAAACAAACAAAACTACTGAGAATACTTTAGTATAAGATCAACTTTCATTTTATATGTAGTTTCTCTTTAATGGTAACATGCTCAGATAAGTAGAGAAATTTTTTTTCCAATTCATCAGGCCAGATAAAAATGATGTGGTATTTACCATTGTTTTTACTTATTAATTTAATTTGTGTGTGCCTTAACTTGCATCAACATAAAATACATTTTGAGTTGGGTGTGGTGGTGCATATCTGGAGTCCCAGCTAACTGGGACACTTGAGCCCAGAGTTTCAAGGCTGTAGGGTGCTATGCGCATGCCTGTGAACAGCCATTGCACTCCAGCCTGGGCAACATAGTGAGACCTTGCCTCTTTTTTTTTTCTTAAAAAAAGACGTGTGGCACTCTTTATTTTAAATAAATTCCATAGTGTGATTGAACTATACATATGAAATTTAAAGGAAACTAATTCATGAGTGCTAGTCTCAAATTTCAAATAAAGAGAGAAGATGCTGTCATTCACATGTTAATGGTATTACAGAAAGGAATGGAAAACCTGGATTATGACAATTCCTGAAATATTAATATGTAAGCATAGAAGTAAAAAAAGAAGACAGTGGGATCTCAGAGCACTTCATGATGTCACTCTGTGAAGTTCTCTGTCTTTTAGTGGCAATTGCAGTTACAGTCCTTTTCTCTAATATTTATTAGTATGCTCAGAAATCAGAGAGAGGGTAGTCAATTAGAATGTCTACATTGTCCTTGGGTTCCTATTGTGTGGAAAAAATTTATATGACACTAGTCTTTAGGGTCCTTATTTACTACTACTCGAGCACGTTAAACATTCATACCAAATATTATTTAGTAATTTGAATTGTTATTTATGATTCTACAATAGCTGGAAGCATGTTTTGTATTGAATTGATTTGAAGAGTTTCTTGAATAATATTTTCTAGTTAGTGATATATTTCATAATAATTTTGTTTTAATGTATTTAATGAGGAAAAAATTTTTTTAATTAAAACCTCAATAGTACCCTACTTGATTCTAATTAAAATTACCCCTTGGCAATAAATTTTGCTTCTGATATTATCTATAGCACAGGGGTGATTGTGGAAAATTATGGTTGGGTCTTGTTTGGTAATCAGGTTGTTTTATGAAGGTGGATGAATGCATAATTATTTTTAAGATTGTTAGTAATTGCTAGTTAGCTTGTTTTGTTTTATAGTAAAATTCTTTATTATTGGCCTCCAGAATATTAAATATAATACATTACTGAGAGTATGCACTATAGAGAATGAGCTTAACAATGGCAGAAAGACACAAATATTGATAAAGACTACAGTGAAATTAAAAGGGTGAAAGGTAATCTCAGGAATAAATGTAGCCACTGCATTCTAGAAATCTCTATTTGTTTTTTGTTAGAGACTCTTTTTATTCTATAATTATGGTGACCACTTTAATTTCTTTTGAAAGGGATTGTTGATCCTGCTAGTCTACCAAATTCTGTACATCCTTTCTATTGTGCTGTAGCATTATAGCATTTACAGTATTAGAAGAAACCCACTTTTTTTTTTAAGGCAAGGTCTCTCTCTGTTGCCCTGGCTAGAGTACAGTGACACCATTATCATTCACTGCAGCCTCAAACTCCTGGGTTCAAGGGATCCTCTCACCTTGGCCTCCCGAGTAGCTGCTACTACGGACTTGTGCCAACATACTCACCTAATTTTTTCTTATTTTTTTGTAGAGCTGGGGTCTCGCTATATTGCCCAGGCTGGTCTAAAACTCCTGGCCTCCAACAATCCTCCTGCCTTGGCCTCCCAAAGTGCTAAGATTACAGGCATGAGCCACTACCCTCAGCCAAAATTCACTTCTAATTAGATAGTTACTATTGAAAACAAGTGGTCAGTTGTCATTGTCATTCAGAATACCCACAACCCCCCCCAAAAAAAGGGCAGGCTACAGTATCTTTATTTAGTATTAGTTGTCAGGAGACATTTATGTTACATATCAATTGTCAAGATTGTTGTTATAGTATTAAATGGGGTAGTTAATTTTAATACTGGTTATTTTTTAGTGAAAAATCATAACATCCTAGACCCTGAAATTTCAAAATATTTTTGCAGATATTTAAGCCGTCTCCAACCACATGCACAAACTTTTTAATATCAAGTGTCATGTATTAGAATCTTATTTATTGAATACCAACCATAAACTTGGTACATGCATGTTAGAGATGCAAACATTCATATTCACATACATGTATGACTAATGAAAGTACTCTACCACAAGTGAAATCATGAAGAATGTACAAAATACAGTGGAGATACATAGGAGAGAATGGTTAGCTCTACCTTGCTGGGTGGGGCGGGGTCAGGGAATGCCATAGCTACATTGCACATCAATACAGACCGAAGCGAATAGGAGTTTGACAGATGGCTTTAAAAAGAGACATACCGTATTTGTAAAAATAAAATGTGCAATTAAGTTTCTTAGGTCTAAATTTTTCTAAATTCATCAAAATCCTCCCTGCTACTCCAAAAGGGATTTTAATTTTGTGTCTTTCTGCTAATTAATTGCAGTAGCATAAAGTTTCACTTACTTGCAACAGTCATAGTGCTCAAGGCTGCAAAATTTTAGCTTGACACATTGAGCTAACTGATTCAGATGCCAGAAATGCTCTGAGATGGTAACCCCATTTAAAAAGGGTCACTTCCAGAGACAGCTTTTCCTATTCAGTATCTACATGTCAACCCAGCATCCTCACGCTTCTTTTTCCTACTCTTTACTCCTTTGTGCTGCCACAAAGTGGTCCTGTGTTATAGCCATTGTGACTCATTTATGTTTGTACACTGTAAATCACTAAACCGTCTGTCCTGCTAAATTTTGAAACTATCTCCCTACCCCACAAAAATAATGTCTGAGTCAGAGCAGTTGAGACATAATTTTATTCAGGACATGTATGGGAGTGAGCGGCCCAGGTGCTCTTTTAGTTTTTTGTTTTAGTTTTTTAATCTTATAACTTTATTTTTTAATTTTTTTACTTCACAAAAATGTATATATTTATGGTGTACATGATGTTTTGAAATATGTATACATTGTAGAATGGCCAAACTAAGCTAATCAACATGTATGTATGGTGAGAACACTTAAAATCTACTCTCTTAGAAATTTTCAAGAGTGTAATAATACAGTGTTATTAATTATAAGCCCCTGAGCTTATTCCTCCCAACGGAGCTCTTGTACCCCTTGATCATCATCTTCACAATTGTTACTGAGATTTAATGATTGAAACTTTTCTCCTCTGATGTTCATTATTTTACTGCAACAGAAAACATTTTACATTAACTTTTATGTTTAAGGTTTTCTTCCTCTATAGCATATTTGAGCAAATGGGCAAAAACGGAGTATTGGAATACATATTTTCTCCTGATAGGGCTCAGAAAACAGTAACCCAAGATGAGGGCCTCCAAAACAAAAGCTTTTCTCTGACCTTCTCTCTTCCTGCCTCTCAGGCTCATTCTCCCCTGAGTTAGCCATAGAAACTAGAATCTCTTTTCCCCAATACGGGTCATGAAAACCAGAATCCCTTTTCCAGAAAGCCAGCCATAAAACCTAAAATTATTCTGCATAAAAACCGGCCGTAAAGAAAATATCTGACCTACCTTGTTTGACTTTAGGTCATAAAACCCCCATTCCAGAGAGGGTCCTGCCCCACACCCAGAAGGAAGGAATGCTGCTCATGCCAAAAAGAATCTAGACACACAGGCCTTGCTGTGTTTCCCCAGTCAGTCTGTTAGCATTAGACCTTACTCTTTTTGTCCAATCATATTTCTACATGGCTGACCATATTTTGTTGAACCTAAGCATAAAAATGGACAATTTCCCCTGTATCTTTCAGTCTTCATTCTGAAGGCTCCCGTGTATACACATTAAATAAATTTCTATGTCTTTTCTCCTATTAATTGATGTGCCTCATGTCAATGATTTTTCAGTGAAACTTTTAGGGGACCAAGGGTCTTGCTCTCTCCACTTCAAAAATGATGTTTCAAGTTTCGCTTTCTTTCCCGAAAGATTTCGTGCAACTGATAGATGGCAAGTCTTCCATCTGTTTCCTGTTTAATTTAGCATGTAAAAATATTGACAAATTATAACTATAGGTTTTTATGTATCATCTACAGCTGATGTGTTTTAGGCTGATTTAAGTTTCTTTGTTCTTTTTGTCATTTAGATTTTTACAGAGTGAATATATCATCTTGTAAAAAACCAGAGTTAAACTATTTTAACCATATAAAAGGTAGCTAGAAAAATATAAATTTAAAAATCAGCTCTTAAATTTTTTAGTGTAATCCCCTTGTGAAGTTTCAGAGTGGCAGGATTGATATTTACTTTGTAGACTGTTGATTTAAAGTTTTTTGTATATGGTTGGGCTTCAGGGATATAACTCTTCTAAATCGGGATGATCATCTGTTCTGTTACAAGGAATTCCTCTGTAATTATTTTATGCATACTAGATTTCCTGACTCATGAGATATATTTTTAGCATTAGGAGATAGTTAATGGTATGACTTATTATTAGCCATAAATCAATCTACTGTTTAATTTTTAAATATATTTCTCTCCCAAGAATAAAACAGCTCATCTCAGAGTACAAAAAGTCATATTTCTGTTACAACAGAAAACCCAATTATAGTAAAAATAAATGATGAGTCATGCCATCATATGGAAATTTTGAGTGTGAACAACTCTGATTCTTAGATTGAAGAGAAGACTTATGATAAAGGGACTTGATATCAAGTTAAAAATTTTGCCCTGCTTCTATGCGATAGCTGACTTTTACATCAAACAAAAGGTCTTTGAATTTTATATAATAAACACAGTTATTTTTACTATCAATTTTAAGTACTTTCTAATAGTATGAAGTAAAATTACTAGATATTTAACCATACCAAAATATAGCTCATCCAGTTTATTTTACTGTGAAAACATATAAATAGAGTTTTGATTAAACCTCATGATTTGAACAAGCATATTTATCTGTTTCTTTCCAAACCCCCCCATTAAAATAAATTAAAGGAATAATAAAGGCTCACATCTATGAGGATAAAGATTATAGAGGAGAAGAGAATGTCAGATACAAGATGCTAACAAAATTTTAGAGTCTGAAGAGTGATCATTGACTTCTAAGAGCAGACAGAGCAAGAAGCTAAGTGCCCGTACCAGGATAATATAAATGCATACTCTATTGGGAAATAATTCCATTTATACCTCAGAACTCCAGAAGGTTTTACAAATTGGAGCCACAAAGTATCTTTTAAAAGGGAGGGTGCAAGACAGGGTGGAGATATAAACATGTGAGTGTTTAAAAGAAGCTACATCCTTCTTTTGAAGTATTTAAAAGAAGTTCCCAGATCTTTCCTTCACTGAACTCAGCCCTGGGTTGCACACAAGCAGCTCTGGGCTCAGAGGTAGCAGGAGATAAGAGGAGTATGAGGCAACATTCTAAAATAGGAAATGCTTTTAGAATTTAATGAAGTCTGTACTTTGAGCTGTGAGATTTCCGGTTTCCTTTCCTCTTGAATCTGAGAATTAAAGAGGAGTTTGTACACTTAATTTCTGGAGCTATTGGCCCAAGAGATGAGATCTACAGAGACTGACATTTTGGTATTCAGAAACTAAATGGCCAGGTTGCCAACCGATCGCCCTGTGGTCAAGCCCACCTATCAGCCAACCTGCCCATGCGGAAAGGGCTTTCAATTAGCTTTTTAATGTCTTACTGTCAAATATGGATAAACAAAGATTACATGTATTTCAGGAAAGCTTTGTACATAATGAGGAAGTCAAAATGACAAACAGGATAAAAAGCAGAAAAAGACAAAAGCAAAAATAGAGGTGACTAAGACAATGCAGGAAACAGAAGAAAGCTTCAAAAAAATATACTGAATATCCTTAGGTAAGATATCTTTCATGTCTGAAAGAAGATCAGAGTTCTATATGAAAGGACTACTCAGAGAATGTATAAAAATTGATAACAGAAATATTAAGTAGACAAGAAGAAAGATAAAGTTAAGCATACTCTTCCTAGAAAGAAAAGGCAAAGAAATAAAAAAGAGAAGATAAAGTCATGGGAAATTTGAAGATCAGTCTAAGAGGTCAAAAATAAAATGTTTCTAAAAAGAAAAAAAATGAAGAGGAAATTATGTATTTTTTTGTGTATGTATATACACACAAATATGTGTATACGTATGTAATGTGTGTAATTCTCATATATATTCATATAAAGAATGTTCATGTATTCACATAAGTATTTGTTTATTTAAATTATGTATAATTTCCCATAACTAAATAACATGAAACCAGCTGAAAGGAATCACTAAGTACGATCAAAGAAAAGGGCACTGGCAAGGGTTTGAGAATATTAAATAGATATTACAGATCCAGAGAGAAAAATAACAGTACATTGGAATAATAGTAGTCAAGAAAGCAATAGATGGTTTAATAACACTGGAAGCTAAAAACAATGTGAAATACCTTCAAAATTCTGACATATAATAATTTCCAAACTAGAATTATATATCCAAACTATGAGGTATAAGGTAGGACAAATAAATTCTCAAAAATTGTTCTCCCATGCACTTTTTCTGAGTAAGTTACTGGAGGAAGTGCTCTAACAAAATGAGGAGGCAAACAATAAAAGGAATATGTGGATTTTCTTTAAGAAAAACAAGGAATTGAAAACAGAAAGAGGCAAGGCAATTACCTAGATGTCAGCAGGGAAACAGACCAGGAGTTTCATTACTCAAAGCAGGTGCAGGATGATGGTGGTAGCCGGTAATGATGCCTTCAAGAAACACGTGAAGCAGGATGAATTGCCCAAAAGTTTGGCCCTTTTGAAGTGATAATCTTTTCCTTTAGAGAACTTGAGAATGTATACCTCTAGGGAAATAAAAAAGTTGTAAAAGAAATTTTTATCACTGTATACTACATTGCTTAGCTATGAGTAATATTTCCATTATCACGATTATGTCAGCACTGAATATGGAACTACCTAACAATTGGGACTACCTGTACCAGAAAAATTGAGGGAGAATAATTGTGTGTGTGTGTGTAGTATGAAAGGGGAATTGACATAAGAAAATTAAACACAATACATAAAGACAATTTTATGGATATTTCTAAGTTAAAAAATATATAGCAGTTTTAGCATGTTGTATTTCAAAATGGAGGTATATAACAAAAGAAAGCTAATGTGATTGAAAATGGTTGGCTCTGGAAGTGAATTTGGGAATGGAAAGTGTCTGGCAGGATTTTAAAATATTGTATCTTCTTTTTTCCTTATAAGACTTGTAGTACCGATTGACTTTTAAATTAAACATTTATATTATTAGGAAAAAATACAACTTAATTAAAAACAAAACAAATCTATAGCATGCAATTTCTACTTGGAAATGAATATATTACATTCGTATTGCTTTTATGAGATGATGTGTCTCCCTCCCCCCCAGTTTAGCTTGAACTCTTATATCTTGGCTAGGTTTTTGTCTGTTTCAACCTAGTATATTACTGCTGAAAGGTGTATCTGTTTTCTTCCTGAATTGTCTATTTTTGTCATTACCTAAAATTGAAATAGCAACAAATTATCACTCCTCCTTCTACACTTCAGCATGAAAGCATCTGAGGCACCCTTTTGATTTTCCTGTGTCACACTCGCCTCTGTCCTTTAGTTTTCCTTTTCACTACCTTAGTTCAGAACCTCATTAACTCTCTCCTGGAATATGGCAACAACTTCTGAAATGTTATTGCAACTTCTCGTTTCTCTCTGCTTTAATTTGTTCTGAAATACTTCCAGGTTAAGCTTCAGAAACCACAAAAGTGATGTAAATTCTACTTTGAGTGAACAAGAAAGAGTTAAAGGGAAAATGAGTCAGATTCTTTTCAATGAAAAATACTTATCTTGAGGAAGGTGTATCTTGTCCCTAGACCTGGTCCATTGATAAGGTTATGCACTCAGCAATAATTACCGATCACTGATACATGCCGGGCACTCTGCTAGCTACTAGGGATATAAACATTAGAAAGATAAGCTGCTCCCTTTAAGTTATATTAATAAAAGGCTATAAATATTAGTTTTTCCTCAAAGATGGGCGAGGTTTCAGAGCTAAGTATTTGTTGATAGAGATTCAGGATAAATGTTAGGTTAAATGGTCGTTCTTTTTTTCTCTATGCCTTGATTCAGGGAGAATAATATTTAGCTTTTTAATTGAAGACCTTTAATTTATCATACTTCAAAGTTAGAAAGTAATTACATAGCTGGTTACATTCTTTGGAATAGCGAGCCCCTTTTCTGTGTCCGTTTCGAGTCCTATTTTTACCTACCTTTTTATTCTGGGTCTCTGCAAAGTTCTATCAGAAAAGAGTTGCAACTTCAAAATGAATAATTCATCGAGTTCATTGTATCCTGAATTGACATATCTGAGAGCAAATATAATACTGTGTGTTCGTACAGGAAGCCTTTTGTTGTTTTGCAAAAGGAGAAAAAAAATACGCGAGGTGTCAAAAAATGTTTGTGCTAAATTATGTATATGTTGGGTACTTGATTCTTATAGTCATGCTAGAGGGTGTTTTTAAATGTGGAGCTATATGACTGGGTGTCATTGTCCTGTTTTACATTTGATAAATCCAAATAATATCATTTTGACTTTCAATTCATCATAAACAAATAGCATTCATCGTTCCCTTTAAAAAGGACAAATAGATGACTACTTCAGTTGGATCCCATTGAGATATACAACTGTGTGGAACTAAATATTTGTACTATGTGGTCATGGTGACTTTCTGATAGGTAGTGGCTGTTGCGGACTGGATTCATGACTGTGATTTATTATTTAACTGTGGACTGTGTTCATTACAGCAGGGAGCCTCTCTTCCTGCGGCTCCTTTGAGATCTATGACTGTCATAATACTTTGCACAGTGGTTTGGACATCATTCTCAGTTGCAGGTTCCCTCTGAACTCCTCCAAAAGGGTTGATTTTCATAACCTCAATGGAACACACAGAGAATTCATGCCCAAGCTTATTGACTCTGATATCCAGTGTGTTCATAGGAGCATAAACCATAGGCAGCTGTTCTTGTGGGTCCCAGTTGTCAGGTGGGAAATTATGAAGAGCTTCATGCTGCTCTAAATGATTAAAATTAATACTGGGAAAAAACCTGTTCAATTAGCATCAGATTCCTTACAGATATGGAATATTAAACCAATGTCTTAAGAGACAAATATGCATCTGATACAAATATTTAAGCAGGAATAATTTTTAATCTGCCTGGACTACTCAACAAAATATATCATTTCAATAGCTCTTAATAAAGAAGCTAAGCATTCTGGGCATGTGTGAGTGTGTGTGTTTGTTACTTAGAGAAGCCAAGGAATCCAGCTTTTAATGTGAGTGTGCCTTCCATGTTCTCCCGAGGTCCCTTAACCCCCTCAATTTTCTTAAAATCATTCATATGATAACTTTTGGAGGATAAGGGGTGGGACAAAAGGGAGTCTCTCACACACACACACACACACACACACACACACAAATCTTTTAAGAAATACTGAATAACAAAGACGGGTTTTAATACTGGAATGAATGACAGTTGCAGGAATGTTTATGGCACTTGAAAACCTATAAATAAAATAACTTGGGAGTATTGTACCTCAAGCACTCATAACATTTCACACCACAAATAGCATTGGTGAGCCTCCAGTGTCCAAAGCTCAGCTCCACATACGATGCTGAGAAAAACATAACAATGTGAAAGTCTGGACTCAAGGTAAAAGTAAGAATATAAACAAGCTCTGTTCTTAGACCTTGTGATTCTCTGAGCGTTATACTTTTAGGTTTGTCATTAGATAGTTGATAGTTTGTTTTCTCATTATTTTAATTGTCTGAATCATTTTTAAAAGGCCTGTCACAGACAGCTTATAAAAAAACATGACATTTGAATCATTAAGGAATCATATTATGATATCCCGGATCTGAAAGTAGAAAGTGCATTTTAATGCTATCATTTGAGAATTTGGGTCAGCTCTCCTGGGAGCTCTGAATTTGATATTCATTTCCTTTCTCAGCTGCATTTTCTTCACTGAAAAGACGGTGCAGTGAAGCATATAGGACAGATGTTGTGGATGAGAAAGAAAACTGAAAACAAACAAAACTGTGCCATGGGGTGCATTTGGGAGGAGATGAAATAGAATATTCAGTATAGTTATTTCTTCAGAATATCCCAACCAATGATAGCATCTATTGCTGAGGCCAAAGACCTTACTGCTAAAACTGCCTGCCTAAGTATAATTTAAGTTAGTAAGAAATCAGTTTGGGGGAATAAACAAGGGACTCTCCGGTGTGTTTATTAAAAAAAAAAAAAAAAATACAAAAAGTCCAGGCTAGATTTACTATGTGCTAATTGATTTGTATGTCAGGCACTGGGCAATCAGTCTTGAAGATACTTGCTGGAAATCTACAAACAAACAAACAAACAAACAAAAATTTGGTGCTAATTGTCACTGCCCTGGGTTGAAGACATAAGCTTCTTAAAAATTGAATGTTCAAAGGACAGTGATAATAAATAGTAAAGGAACTGTAAATTAGATCAGTTGATGATTAAGAAAAACAGAATTTACTCATTTAATCTGTGTGTGCTTGTTAAATGGTGCAGGACACAGCACCTGCCTGCCTTTTCCATGCCCAGGACCTGCTGTGCCTTTGAAACCTATAGATAAGTTAAACGTGTTCCAAGCAGCCCAGGGAGTCTATTTTATCTTTATAAATGGTGGGGAAAAAAACCCCACACAGTTAAATAGGGAGGGAGATAAAGAAACTTGGCTAAGGAAGTAAAAACCAATTGGGAAATTTTTTTAAAATAAAACATTTTTCTTTTTGCTTGCTTCCTTTCTTTTTTATGAGAACAAACTAAAGCTTTTTAAGACCAGATAGGTATTGAGACATGATCTAATCTGCCTTCTCCCCACCAGGCAGTGCCACATCAATAATCAGAGTCTGACTCAGAATACGAAAGTAGGGAAACTTTGAGAAAGGAACAAAACTAGAAAATTAAAGACTTTGCAAAATCACTTTGGAAAGTTTCTACAACTTTATATTTCTTCTTAGATTATAAAAAGCTGTGATACTTGCATATCTTTTTTTCTTTAACCTAGATATGGAACCTTATGCCCATTTCAGTGAGTGTTTTTGTTCTTTGGGTAGACAATTTCGGAGTGTATGTGTGTGCATCTTATCACCCCTTTCCTGGCACCTGAATTTTCAAATGACAGTTATATAGTTCATTCAAGAACCGAATAGTTAATAAATATTCAGAGTCACTTATACTTTAAAAGGAAATAAGGAAGTAATTATTTCAAGAGTACCTACTACATGCCATGACGCTTTTCGATCTGTGAAAGGTACCTTAGCTAGGACTGCAGGGTTTGCTAAGGGATTTGGGGCCTGATCAAGGAAAAAGATACAACTACAAGAGGCTTTATGCAGGCTTTATGGGGCAGCACTTGGACAGGACTGCATGGAGGGCAGTCCCTCATAGCATGGGACCATCCAGAAGTTCGTGGCCATGATCACCATCTGGAAGGGGAGGGGGACAAGGGAACCCTGGGCAAGAGGGGAGTCAGAGGGGAGGGTTATATGCAAAGTGCCTCATGAAACAGCACTGTGGGCAGGGGCGGCGGGGGTTTGGGACCTTCATAGCCCAGGGCTTATTTTATCTACTGCTAGTAGATGTGGGGTGTGGTTTTGAGGGGTATACAGAGGAGGCAGGCCCTCAGTGGCTACAAATTTGTTAGTTTGGTTTGGGTTATTTTTTTAAAACAATGAGATATGTTAAGTTTTGAGTTTGGTGAAGGGAAGCAATGGACCTCTGTGGATCTGATGTATGTTACAAAGACAAGCCAAGCAGCTTATACGCTGTTGCTATGCCCTGAATGTTGGTGTTTCTCCAAAATTCGCATGTGGAAAATTAACCCCCAAAATGATGGTCTTAAGAAGCGGGACTTTTCGGAGGTGATTAGCTCATGAGGATTCTGCCCTCGTGGACGGCATTAGTGCCCTTATAAAAGGGCTTGAGGCCGTGAGTTTACCTACTTCTGCTCTTCCCCCTCTTGTGCCACGTGAGGACTTGGCAACAAGGTGACATCAGGGAAGCAGAGAGAGAGCAAGCCCTCTCCAAACCCTGAATCTGCTGGCGCCTTGATCTTGGACTTCCCAGCCTCCAGAAACGTTAGAAATAAATTTCTATTGTTTACAAATTACCCAGTCTAAGGTGTTTTGTTATAGCAGTCCACGTGGACTAAGCCAACTATATTAACCCTCATAACAAGAGGGAAAATAGCAGATACCTGGGTAAACTCAAGTGGCTTTTTATGTATCAATCAAACCTCTAGAAGAGTTTCTATATAAGCCTGTGCGGAGAGGTATGGACTGTCATGCATTATGTTAATATTTATTCTAGTTTGCTTATGTCTTTGATTTTAAATTTTGTAGATTTATCAGTCTTTTTCTCTATAGTTCCTTTTTTTGTCATTGTTTTTGGAGACAGGGTCTCATTATGTTATCAAGGCTGGAGTACCGCAGCTGTTTACAGGTGTGATCACAGCACACTACAGCCTTGAACTCCTGGGCTCAAGTGATCCTCTGCCGTAGCCTCCCTAGTAGCTGGGACCACAGGTGTGCACCGCTGCACTTGGCTCTTTATATTTTCTGTCTTTGCTGTTTTGCTTAGTAAGACCTTCTCTAACCTGCACTATTTCCTTCTCTTTTAATTTATTCTTTCATTGTTTTTCTAACCTTTTCCCCCCTCAAATTTAACCGCTTAATCTATTTGAATGTGTTTGGGCACATGCTGCGAGGTAAATACCTGACTTTTTCTTTTGCTTTCCAAATAGTTAACTAATCATTCCAGGATCATGTCCCCATTCATTAATAAAATTATTATGTATCTGCTAATTTGTCTTTAGACTTTCAGTTCTGTTTTATGCATTATTATACTAGTAACATGCATTAATGTTATTTTCCCTTTATTGTGTAATTTATTATCTGAAAGGCCATGTGTAACCTTATTTAAAAAATAGATATTCTTCATGGTGATTGTTAATATAGTTTTATAAGAGTCTTCCTGTTACCGTCTTCCCCCCAGAACATATTATTTTGACTCCTAATTCCTTATAAGCTTGTTTCCCATCCATGTTCACAGATATTGTTCTCTTGAAAGTCTCCATTAATGTCTTCATCCCCATATGCAGTTGCTTGTTAGCAACTCTCTCAGCATTTACGACATTTTATTGTGTGTTATAATATTGAATAAATATATATTCTCTCCCTGTAAATTTTAAAGTTTTACAAAATCGCAGGCTATTTAAATGCTGGCCTTGCCTAGCCCTGCATGTAGTAAGTAGGGAATTGTCCTCTCCTAATATTAGAAGGGACCTTTGGGAAAGGTGGCTTTGTAAATATCTCATGAAAGATTAAACAATTTAAGGAAGGTCGTGTTGGGTTCTGGAACACAGACTGGAAAAGATTGGTACACTGTGTGTTTTCTGAAATGAAATTTTTTTATCTTCAATTTTTTTTTTTTAATAGCAGCAGGTGGATTGGTACTCTTCAGGGAAGGTCTAATATGGTCAAAATGGAATTGTAGTAGCAAGTTTTCTGCAATACTTTGTAAGGAGTGTGGGAGACAAAAATCTGTCTGTTGATTCAGATGTTTAAAATAAAGTTCTGTTATAAAGTTAAAAATACTTGAAAAATTCCGAAAGTGTAGTTACCATTGCCATGGCATTAATAAATTTGCTCAATTAGATTCTTAGATGGAGTGAATTGCAATGTTTAACTTGATAATGTACTGTAGGAAAGAGCACGGTATACCTGAGATGCACCTTCCCCTACCCTGCCTGCCTCCCCAACCCCCATACACAATAGGTTTGAACTAAAAGCAAAATAAATCAGAAATAACCTGAAAGACGGTGTTCTTGCTTTGGAATCAATTTTATTGTTTGGGGTGCTCTTATAGATAACCCTCTGTGACTTTTTCCCCATTTTACAATTTTATTTACATAGCATTTTCTTTAATAAAATGGGATTATGAAAACATTTTATTTGTTGGCAACATAGGAGTTAGTTATAAATGTAAGAAAATGAGATAATCACTTAGGCTAAGTATACTGAGAAATCAGAAATGCCTTCTTCCTGCTAAGAATCTTTCTGATGAATCCTGCTAACCTCCTCAGCCCTCAACTCTTAGCTGTCTCACAGGGGTTAGCCCATGGGTCAGGCTGCATCAATCACACTCTTACACAGATTTTTACCCAGAACTTGTGGGAGCATTCTGGCATTTTTTGTTTTTAAAAACACACCTCATTCTTCATGCTGTTTTGTTTTGTTTTTTTTAAAATTCAGGTATTCCTCCACTTCCTTCCATCTCTTGATCTCTTGGGGGATCTGAACATAACAACAGATTAGATTTAGCTTCGGCATATGGACTTCACTTGCTGGTTTTCTTGATATTTACAATATTATGAAAGATTTTTAAAGATTGCTGTCATTAAAAAAATCTCCATAAGTTATTGCAGAGAGTGTGACTTTAAATGTATAGGGAGAAGTACCATTTTAAATGAAATTACAGAATTTTAAATAAACATTGTATTTAAAATTTATAAATTATTTTAGCTGTTAAAGTTCATAATGACATATGCATTTGATAATTTATATTCATATTTGTATTTCTATTGATATAAAATTGATATAAAATAGCATGTTTCTTTAAAATAGCCCACTAAATACTTAGTCTTTTGAGCTATTCCTCCCTTTTTGTAGGAATATTTGCGCAAATAAAAGGCATTTCACAACTCTTTGAATTTTATATACAAAACATATTTTAGAGGACAAAGCTTTTTGGGCTAATGTTGCTTTTTAATCTGTTGATCTTAGCTCAGTATATTGTAATTGAGAGTATTCACTTTCTAAAGGGTAGTAACTGGTAGGTAAGGATTTATGTGAAACAGTTTCATCACCACATTGTCTCGTGTAGTGGACATTGTGGCTGTCTCTTGAACACTGAGTCCACCCCTCTCCTTTGTGTGGCATCCTTTGGTTTGGATGACACTGACCAGTTACTGACATGGCACTGTGTCTTTTGATACTGTGACTGGCTCTTATAACAATCCAAAACTCAGTTGATTAACACATCGCCTTCCGTTATTCAGAAGGACCGACTTGGGGGCGATCTCATCAGTGTAAAAGCTCGAGTCTTTTCTTCAGTACTTGTATGAGGAAGAAGAAAAATCTCTTCGCCACTGGTCCCAAACCAGGGTCTTGCCTCTTGTTCTCTTAATAATAAAGGGAAGTCTTTGGATCACGGTGCTCTCGATTCTTTGATGATGATGATGTGGAAGTGGTCAGTCAGCTGACACTGAATTAGACCTTACATCTGGACTTCCCTGTTTCGCCATCTAGCAAATTCCTTGATGATTGGGCGTAGGCCAATTTGAGTTGGATTTTCAGTTATTTGCAGCTGAAAGCCCAGTCCATATACCTGGTGCCTTGGAAATACTCAGAACTGAATTCTAAATCAGGAGCCTAAATTCTTGTCTTAACTTTAATTTACTTGCTGTTTGGCCTGAGACAAACTATTTCTATGTAAAAGGGGTATGTGAAATGCATAAAAAGCTCCTTCTAGCTCCAAAATTCTACAATCCTGGGATTCTAAATTAGTCTCTTAATTAAAAGTAGGGGAAAAAATGTGAATTTCAGTTAATGGTGATGATCTTTTTCCAGAGCTAGACTAGCCCCCTAGGCACTTGTGAGGGAAAAAAAAAAAACAAAAACTACAGACATTGGGAGTCGGAGGACAGGCCTGTGCACTCTTTGGGATATAGTAAGATGGCACACATCAAAGTTTCATCTGGGAAGATATTAACATGAGCAAAATATGCCACAGAACTCCCTTATTAATTGCTTGAGCCTCAAGTTGTATCTCTCTAAGCTCTTTTTTCCTGAAATTCTGAAAATTATAATTTATCAGTACTTTCGTCACTCAAACTTTTTCCTCCCTTATATGTGATATATGTGTATGTGTACATGAGCATGCACATACATGATTTTTACATATTGAATAATGCCTTAACATACAAACTAGCCAAAAACAACAATCAAAAATAGCATTACAAGTAGCATTTATTTTCACTTATGATTCAAAAATATATATTCATTTTCAAAATTTGTATATTTTTAATGCTTCCTTTTTCGGATTCCTATGATTTACTTGTTATTTTAATAAATGAATGCCAGGTTTTAACTTTTTTTCATGCTGCTTAAAAGTGAAGACATAGAAAATGGCATGGCTCTTATAACGTTTTTGTATTTTTACAGATACTCAGGTCCAATTTACCTTTGATCACTTGAGCTGTGAGCAGAGACCAGATTGCGTGAAAATTACTTAGACCACATTTAGTCTTTTCATAAGATGCAATCTAATTACATTTTAGGTTTTCTTAATAACTATAAAGCTACAGGGTACAAATAATAAGCATTTTATATAATAATTATTTTATTCAGGGATATCTAATTTTTCCAAGTCCTAACAACAGATCAGTTTTTAAAAGGAAGCTATTAAAGGAACAGTAGGTTATGGGAACCCTGCAGTCCAAGGAGAGAGTAACTAGGCAAGTTGCATGAGAAGAGAAGATTGGATGTTACTTAAGGCATTTGATTAGGTTCAATCCCATACAAATTGATCTGCATGCGGATAAGAATAAACCTGGGGAAGAGGTCTTTATCTCTTTGTGGTCTCTGAAATTTAGAAGTATTCACAGTTGATGATGAGGAACCATCTTAGAACATTATTGTCCAGCCATTTTGGTTTCTAAGAAATAGAGACTGGTTGATAATTAGAGTCTGAATATCGCCTATTAATCTACAAAATATACCTTTCCCTAAAGTTTGAACTGGCAACTTTTCAGAAGTGGGCCATGCCACTGGTAATCTGCGATATTACTGGAAATGAGTAAATTGCAGCCTGAAATAGAAAAGGGGCCAGAAAGGACCCTGTATTCACATATGTCTCCAGAATATGTTCTCATATGTTCATTTCAATGTATTGCCTCTTTTGAAAATGCGGGTACTCCCTGGAACAGGAAAGCCTCTCAGTCGCAAGGGAATTACCTTAGTATACTGATCAGGTAATTGGCCTGCAAAATACGATGAAATTTTCATGGAGGAAAAAACCTTGGCATTGATTGTTCTACAAAGCTTCCCTGTGAAATGCTGGGATGGTGGCTGAGGTTAGGTAGGAAGTTTTAAGGGTGACAGGAGCTAGAAAAGAAGTCATACGGTTTGTCCCAGGTTCCTAAAAGCCTTTGAAACTCCTGGGAGCCAACTTGTGTGTTCTGTCAGCATTTAACACAAGCCTGTGCTGATCAAGCAGAGTCTTACACATACTTGCCCTTCAAGTCTTATCCTCCTATGTCTGCTCCAATGCTGCTAAGGTTTAATTTAAATTTTGGATCTCCTAGTCAAATGAAACTAATAAAACTTTAAATGTGGGGATTAGATTACAACCTTGTAGATTATGATTAATTTTTATTTGGCTTGTTACATTGCTCACACCAAAGAAATAAGAAGCTTCATAATAAATTTGGTAACCATTTTTGGAACCTACATGGTCTGTTTCAAAGATGGGCATTTTTTTTTTTTTGTTAGGAAGATGTATAATTTTGTTTGTTGATATCAATATATTAGGCAGTCAGTGATGATTCCAACAAATAAATTGCCTTCCACCTGTTGTATAAATTGTATTAACATAATAAAAGGTTAACATGTACAATTTCCTGTTTCTATATGTAATAAATTACCAAAAGTTGAATGTGTGAAAGTTGGCATACATGTTAGGGGAGGGATGAGTATTGCTGTCAAAGAGCTAAAAATTATTTAAAAAAATTTAGTTATGAAATTTTTAGGACAATCTTCAAAGACATATTCTCAACATATTTGTGTGTATGTATGTGTATATAAGCACACAACTGATTGAGGTTGGAGATTGATCGGTTTTATTAGGTCAAATTTCTATCATTGTCACACTCCATTAAGGTAATCACATTTATGCTTCTATCCCAAGTATCAGCCATTTTACTTTTCTGATCTATAATCGTAGAAGATAAAAAAGGGCAAATGGAATTAAATATTCAAATACAGAATTGCACTGACACTACCATACAGATGCATGTGAAAACTCTGTCCAATAAAACCATTGGCTCTTAGGTAGTAGCATTTTGAACCAACTCTAAATAGCCAAATGTCAATTGATGTTTAAAAAAGGGGTGATGGGAGTCGTCAATGTGTAATCCATCAATCTATTATCTTCTTTTAGGGAGTTGTCCTAGTATGGGTTTACAGTTTCAAATAACAGAGACTGACAAGCTGATTTAAACATCAGACCTATCTACTGAAAGAATATTTTGGGTAATTCACAGAATTAAGAACTGAACTTTAAATCACATTAGAAGTCAGGCTGGGGAGGGCACACTTGCTACCACTGCTGAGCATCGATATCATGGTTTACCTTGCCACAGGCAGCACTGGACACCTGGAGCTGCAGTTGCTGTCCCTAAAACTGGATGTTGCCGCTGGATGTTGCAATGGCTAGGATAGGTCTGTCACTGTCCTTGCTTCTGTGGTTCACTAGTTTAGGATTAAAAATCTAGTCCATCTGCTTGGCTGAGTCAAAGTGATTGGCCAAGTTCCAGGTGCAAAAGACACAGGCAAAAGAAGCTTTTGATTTCCATACTTGCGCATAAGCACTGACTTTCAACATAGTTTATATTTGGGGAAATTCTCTAAGCATAGAAAGATATTTAAATGTCCAACAATGGGTAAGTAAAAACTGTGACAAATGTCCACTATAAAGTTTAGCTAATTGCAATTAAGTGCTTCTTGATGATGCTGTTAATATCTCTAAACACTCTTCTGTAGAAACCCGATTGCTTTAATAAGCCAAGGTAAATAGACTCAACTCAAAGACTATGATAAAGTAAAACTACCTGTCTGATTGTTTTGCCTGTCAAGAAATGGGAACATTTAAGTAATTACTTAATTGATGTAGATGTAAGTGAGATGATGAGAGTGGAGACCCTCGAATGGTGTGTCCATTATGGTAGAATATTTTTAATAAACAGCAGTTTAAAAGTCCATTTTGGTCTACTCAGTCTGCTCTAAAAAAGGCTATTATGTTTCGCCAGAAAATCATTAATTATACCGTCTGTCAAAGAGCAAATATAATATCTAAAAACAATTATTTAGTGCTTACTGTGTGCACGCCACTGCACTGTTGCTTACAAGATAAACAGTTTGATGTCTGAGCACTGCTACTCTTTGCCTTCCAGTGTGTATCCCCTTTAATCAGCTTGGCAGGATGAAATGTTGCTTGTGAAAAGTAATTACAGGTTTTCAATGGAAATGACAGTGTAAAGCCAGCTAGATGGTGTTTGTCATGCTGGAGAGTGTACTAAAAGCATACACAAACTATGGGCTCTCTGCAGAAAGACCCCTTCCAGAGATGATAGGGCTTCTTTTGGGCCTGATAGAATCAGAGAGTAACCTGATAAGGGGTTCCATATTTACCTTGGGTGAACAGCTTGTGCTATCTATTCAAGAAGATCAGAGAAGTTAAAAAGAAAGTGTAAAATAATGGGCAGACACTGCTGAGCACATGCTCAGAGATGGATTTGAATTTAAAGAAGTAGTTATAAAAGGGAGAGTGGTATTGAAATTTTGATTACTTGGGAAAACGGTTCAAATGTGGTATTGTTTTCAATTCTTTTCAGTGAACTGCATGACTGAGCCAAAGATCTTTGCTGTAGGTTCTAAGTAAATTTTGATGTTTAATTGGAGTAATAAATTTACACTGTGATTTAATTGGCAGCACCAGAGAGCTGGCTGCTTGATGGAAAATACTGTGCACTGTGCAGCTGTCTATATATTTCATATCAAATTTACTTAATGCTCAAATGTGAGATTTGTTCATGAGCATGTGTTTTTCATTCAGCATGTTTTAGTTGCTATATACTTTAGGTCACAGTGTGTGTCCTTGCAGAGAATTACATTTGACTTGTTTTATTCCATTCTCTTAAGTTATGTCATTTTTATAGATGCATGGAACAAAATATATTGACTATTCCTCATTCACTCATTCATAAATACATGTATTAAAAATATTTATGTATTGCATGCCTAATATATATTAGGCACTGATTTAGGGGCCAGAAACAAGAAACAAAAAATAATTGCCTCCCTCATGGAGTTTGTATTCCACACTCTTTGAGTATGGAAGTGTATTGCATTCATGTGAGCCTCCACACATTGTTCCATATAGATATGGTGTTTCCCACTTTGATTAATTCTTTGTCGTACTTAAGTAAGGATAACCTAGCAGTGACAAATTTTTTTTTTTTTAATTTTTTTATTTCAGGGTATTGTGAGGGTACAAACATTATGGTTACACTTTATGTCTTTGCCTCACCCAAGTGCAGGTTAAAGGCATGCCCTTCGCCCCTACAGTGCTCCCTGTGTCCTTTAATTGCGGATTTACCCCACCCCCACAAATCCCCCTCATCCCTGGAGAGTATTTCTGCCATGTGATCACCCTAGTGTTGATCAGTTAGTACCAATTTGATGGCAAGTACAAGTGGAGCCCATTCTTTCGCTCTTGTGGTGCCTCACTTTGGATAATGGGCTTAAGTTTAATCCAAGAAAGTATGAGAGGTTCTAGATCACTGTCATTCCTTATAATTGAGTAATATTCTATTGTAAATATATGCCAAATTTTAATAACCCACTCATGGATTGACAGGCACTTGGGTTGTTTCCACATCCTTGCAATAGTGAATTGTGCTGCCATAAACATTCGGGTACAGATGTCTTTATCATAGAATGTTTTGTGCTCTTTTGGGTAGATGCCTAATAGTGCTATTGCTGGATCTAAGGGTGTCCAAATGGGGGCATATGAGATCAAACTCTCGCTCTTTGCTGATGATATGATATTATATCTAGAAAACCCCAAGGACTCATCTAAGAGATTCCTAGGACTGATAAATGAATTCACCAAAGTCTCAGGATACAAAATCAATACAGACAGATTTCAATGAATGAGAAAACAGTATTGATTAGAAATGTAGGAGGAAAAATTAGAGCATGCAGTACCTATAACTGAAGAGTGGAGGCAGTATAGAGAATATGCGATGGTCAGCATTCATTCTAGCGCTCGTTCATTCAGAAAACATTTCATGATGCTATTTGGTAGACATTCTTCTAGGAAATAGGATTTTAGTAGTTATCAAGACAAGCAAGTTTCCTGACTATAATTTTATATTTATAAGTTAAGATAAATATACAATAAACAAGTAAGAAAATAAATAAAAGATTTTTTTACAGTAAAAAAAATGCTCTGTAGATCAGAAATCTGAGGAATATAACTCTTACTTTATTGCCTGAGCAGGCTGCTTTGAATTTGACAGTCAGTAATGGTCCTCTCAGCTAACATGAGAAGAAAATGCAGCGGAGGAACAGTCTTATGCAGATGTGAAGATGCCATTCCAGGAAGAGAGACTGGTTAGTTCACAGGCCCTAAGGTTGAGAGAGCTTTTGTGCTCCAAGATCAGGAGGGCCGGTAGGGTTGGAGCAAATGCAACAGTGTTTAAGAAGAGTCCAGAGGGGCAACCAGGGGGCAGATAACACGGTCTTCCAGAAAAGTATTCACAATATCTTACAATGACTAGGATTATTTTCTTCTCTAGAAAAATTACAGTCTCAATGTTAAAAATTGATAGTACCAATAAATAGAAAGAGGAAAATAAAACATATTCTTAATTTTATACCCAGGGATACATAGTATTAACACCGTGGTACTTTTATGTCCATTCCTTCTATCATTATA
Organism: Indri indri; assembly: GCA_004363605.1. Classification (NCBI taxonomy): domain Eukaryota; kingdom Metazoa; phylum Chordata; class Mammalia; order Primates; family Indriidae; genus Indri; species Indri indri. Next base: position 96,939 of record RJWJ010000987.1, on the reverse strand, counting down.
TGCACACACATGCATGCACACGCAAAACTTTTTATTGGAATTATACTCTCCACGTTTAAGTCTGTTATTTGCACTTAACATATTGAGAATTTTTTCCCATGTCATCAAATATAAAAATAAAATTAGCCGGGCATAGTGGCGCACTCGGTTGTCCCAGTTATTTAGGAAGCTGAGGCGAGATCATTTGCGACCAGGAATTTGAGGCTACCGTGTGCTATGATCACGCCTGTGAATAGCTACAGCCTGGGCAAATCGTAAGACCTCATCTCTAAAGAAAAATAAAATAAAATATATTCCATAATACATGAAAGATACAATAATACATAACAATAAATAATAACATAAAATAGAATTTTAGTGGCAACATAATATGGATATACCAATATCTATGGCTAATTTAGAAGAGCTCTAATTTTTTAGTACTACAAATATCCCATAAATATTTTATAGGTAAAAATATGTACAACTCTCTTATTTCCTTAGTATAAATCCCCAAAGTGGGACCATATCAAAAATATGTTATCTTAAAATTATGAATGCAGTTTATTAAATTTTCCATCTGAAATTTTAAACAGTTATGAGAGTGTGTCTCTCTCTTTAGCACTGGATATTATCTTTTTTAAAACAACTAAGTTGATAATGAATGGCATCTCATTTTTATCTTCCTATTTCATGGTTTTATTTAGAACATAATGTCAAATATATTTATTATATAGTCATATTAGTTCTCTATCACTACATAATAAATTACCCCAAAACATAGTGGCTTAAAATAACAAATATCTCAGTTTTCATAGGTCAGCAATTTAGGAGGGGCTTACCTGGGTGATTCTCAGGATCTTTATGTGGTTGTATTATAGTTATTTGAAGGCTTGATTGTTGCTGGAAGATCTGCTTTTAAGGTGATTTGCTCACGTGCCTATTGGCAGCAGACCTCAGTTCCTTGCCACAGGAGGCTCTTTCTATACTGCTTGACCATGGTTGCTAAATTCCCCAATGGTGAACAATTCAAGAGAGCATGAGGAGGAATTCACAGTACCTTTTATGACCTAGTCTCTTAAGTCGTACACTGTCACTTCTACTTTATGCTATTTGTTAGAGGTGAGTTGCTAAGTCCAGCATGCCTCTTGAAGAAAAGAGTATCCAGAAATTTGTAGACATGTTTTAAAGCCACTACAATAGGTTTTTCCAATTTCTCAATGGCATTTTATAGGGCCTTGACCCTGTTACTGTAACCATTATTACTGTGAGATGAATAACATCATCACCTCCCACCTATGGTACAAAAATTCCTCACTAAGGGCTATTTTAAATGTTTGTTGTACAGTCTAATGCCCTTGCTGTCAAAATTGTTCCTTTATAAAATTTGGAATGCTACAATTTAGGTTATATGTATATTTTATGGAATATCTGTCTTTTAGAGATTATATTGAGAGAAAATTTCTGTCCCAAGTTCTTTCTCATAAATTAATCATTTTGGGTTTCTGCTTAAATGATTTTTGACTTTTGTAAATTCATTTTTAATTTTTTAGTGCACTGTTTGGATTGTTAGTCCATCATATACTGTCCAGGATTATAAATGTTATTTATTCTGAAAAACTTAAAATAGATTCAGGAAGGGAGAAAATGATCATTAGATTACATTGTGATTCACTGCTTTCTCAGTCTAGCCATTTACCTTATTCTCAAAGCCTTATTCTCATCGCTTTGGCTCTAATTAATACTTTTCCATATAAAAGCTCATTTTTTCTCAACTCCCAAATAAGGATAATAAAAGAATCTACTTTTTGTCACACTTAAAAGATAATATATTTATTCAAAGCTATGAGATGATAATTATTGCTTTGTTAGTTGTGAGGACAATGGTGATTGAGAACTAAAACCAGAGAATTGAAAATTATCAGGCGTGTATGAAATTTTACCAATTAGAATGAGTTCATTTATGAATGGTAGAAAATACATAAAATTATAATTATAAATTTCCTATTTTAATAGAAATAAAATTTGATAAAGAATCAAGAGAATTCATTCATTTACTGCATACAGGGAGAAATAAGAGTAAAAATAAATGACTTAAGATTTTAAGATTGGGTAAATAATGGTATTTTGAATAGTTAGGGGAAACTCTAGAGGGGAGCTAGGTTCTAGAGAAAACAGTGACTTGACTTTTCTACATGATGAATTTGAGGAGATGGTAGGCTTTCCTGCTGTAGCTGTCTAACAGCAAGTGGATTTAGAAGATTGACAATTCTGAGAAAGAGGATGGCAGTGGATGTGTAGTTTCATTTAGGTGACAGTTGACATGAAAAGGAGCAGCGGGCTGAATCTGTGGTTAAAACACTACATTTATAGGGCAAAAGAGGGATGTAGAGCCAGAGTCTTATGGGAATGATGACATTCACATGTCATCGGATGCAGTAAGGGAAGGAGTTGGGATAAAAAAAGTAGTTTGTAGTTAGGGGTACAGTTCAAGAAAGATGATTATGGAGAAAATACAGTTAGATTTGAAATGGGTAGATATCAAAGTAGTTAGGCAGAGGCCATAATGAAATAAGTTAAACAATGAGTGAAACCTAAAGAAGTGGTTAATAGGAGTTCAGAAATGAAGACATTAAGAGAGTCTGTGTTCCAATTCACCAGAATGGCCAAAATTTTAAAAAGACTCACAATGTGAATTATTCGCTAGTATGCGTAGAAACTAGGACTTAAATGCACTGGATGTGGGATATCCATTTTACAAAACCACTTTGGAAAATTCTTTGGCAGTACCTACCATATGATCTAGCAATTGCTATAATATACCCAACAGAAATGAGTACATTTGTCTCCCGAAAGACATGTATTGTTATTCACATGATATTCCTTAACCGGAAACAACAACCCAAATGTCCTTCAACAAAACAATGGCTAAATAAGCTGAGGCATGTACATACACTGGAATATTGCACAGCAATAAAAAGAACAAACTACTGCTACACACAAGACAGTGACATATCTCACAGCTATAGTGATGAGCCAAAGAAGCCAGATGGAAAAGACTACATATTACGTGATTCAATATATATGAAGTATAAAAACAGACAGAAGTAATCTATGATAACAGAAGTCAGAATAATGGCTACCTGTGGGGGTGGGGGATAGCTATTGACTTAAGAGCATGAAGACGTGTGGATAAACACTAAAAAGTTAAAAAAAAAAAAAGTCAGAAATAGCTAAGGAGGGAACAGCTTAAGAATTTAATTAGATGAGAACCCAAATCATGGGTCTACACAGCTGGAATTCAAGACATGGAAGCCAGAGAGGCAGAACAACGATGCAGAACTGTATAACAAAATAAGGCAAGAGACCCTTTCTCGTTTTCTGTTTATATCTTTTACCTTTCAACCTCCACTGGTGATTACTGTTACTATATAGAGGAACATTTTTGAGTGATTTATTTATAGAGGATTTTTGTTTGTGAATATTTTAATAAAGTTTGTCTTGATTGTTGATGACATCATTCATCTACTGAAGCACTTTAACAAAAAAAAAAAAATGAACTGGAACTAGAAAAAATGCTATGACTTGGGAATAGGAGAGAATATAAATGGAGGGATTAATTCTTTCCTGCCACTTTCTTCCTGCTATCTGTTATGCCTCAGCCACTGAATCAGGAAATGTTTACCAAGTGCTTCTTACATTCCAGACATTGAACTAGGTATAAAGGATATAGACAGTTCAAAGGCAATGTCTTTGCCTTAAGGAACTTACAGTCCAGTGGGGAAGATTGTCAAATAAACAAGCAATTCTTATAGATGCACAAGTACCGTGAAAGCATATGGAAGATTTCTCAAACTCCTAAGCTGAAGAGAAGACCTAAGAGAATTTCAGGTGCTGCACAAGGCAAAGTTACGATACATGAAGGAAATAGTGAGACATGAAGCTAGAGAAGTAGGTAGAGGTCAGTAATGTAGGGTGTTGTGTAGCATCTGCCCTGGGAAGCTTTCAGTCTTGAGAGCAGGCACATCTGGATTTGAATTCTGTGATTTGTTTGTAAACTGCATGAAAGAAGGAGTATAACAATTGATATTTTTGTAAATCGATACCGGCAGCTCTTAGGGGATGGTTTAGAGGATTTCAAAAGGGAGGGGATTGCAGAAATTCAAGACAGTGAAGGCAGCTTAAAGGGAAACAGTTCTCCTGCAACTGGAGGGGAGGAGAGAGGTAGAAGGGGGAGGTACAGCACAGGCCAGGCAGAGTTGCCGAATGTGAGCATTAAGGGAAAAGGCAATACCTAGGTTTTTGGTTTGGATAATCAAGTGGAGTCCAGCCTTTTTCACCAAGAAGGAGTATGGAAGAGGGGCATTCACTTTCTGTTTAAAACTGATTGCACTTCCTGGCAGTTTTCTATGCCATTTCATCTTCTGCTCCAACTCTGGCCAGAGGAACTGCTGTCTTTTCAATTTCCTCTCGCCAGCCTCTCTTATAGATTGGGAGCTCTGGCTTAAAGCTTCCTGGACACTCTCTTCTTCTTTGTCTTTTTCCTCACTTAAGCTATTTAGCAGCTCTTCAGATTTACTGTCTTGGAAATGCTTCGAGCCATCATGTTCCATTCACCATTCCTAATTGTAGCCTTTTGTTTTTTGTCTCCGGCGTCTCTCAAGTTCCCTTTTCATTCCAGATTTCTCTGAGGCTTTCCATGCTTTTAACCACTTTGCAAGACACCTTGCCCCGTGTGGCCTAACTAGTTTCTCAACATTTTACCCAACCATGATCCACACAGCCTCGGTCATTAGCTCTTCTTTTTGGCTATTTCTGGTTTTGGTTGAATAATAAGAGGCAAAGAGAAGAAACAATGGACTCTGTGCGGTGGGAGGGGGACTGAATAACTTGGTTATGCCAATACATTTTTGTAATTAAATAAATACCAAACACTATGTCGCAGGTTCTCTTCACATTTCCTTCACTGGCTGTTTTGTCTATTTTTATAAAAGAACCTCTAGAAGTTAATTTCATATCTGTGATATTTTATGAACTTTTTCAGTTAAAGTAATCACCAAGTGTATATATAAAGAGAATATCTGAAACATTAAATCTTAGCCATTTACCATGGAATTTCCTTTATAAAAGACAAATTTTAACTTTGTTGCAATTTTAACACTTTCCTTTGATCATTTTTAATTTTTTTAAACTCCATTTATATTTCATTAAAACTTTTTTTTTTTAATTTCAGAGTATTACAGGGGTACAAATGCTTTGGTTACATAAATTACCTTTTCACTGCCCAAGTCAGAGCTACAAGCGTGCCCATCCCCCAGACAGTGCACATGGCACCTGTTACCTCTTAGGTGTGAATTTACCCGTCCCCTCCTCCCCTCCCACCTGCCCGACATCCAATGAATGTTACTTCCATATATGCACATAAGTGTTGATCAGTTAGTACTAATTTAATGGTGAGTACATGTTGGAAAAACTCTTACAGACATTGGCCTATGCAAAGAATTTATGAAGAAGACCCCAAAAGCAATCACAGCAACAACAAAAATAAATAAATGGGACCTGATCAAATTAAAAACCTCTACACAGCCAAGGAAACTATTATTAGAGCAAATAGACAACCTACAGAAGGGGAGAAAATATTTGCATGCTACACATCCGATAAAGGGCTGATAACTAGAATTTATATAGAGCTCAGGAAAATCAAGAAAAAAATCAAATAACCCCTTAAAAAGCGGGCAAAGGACATGAACAGAACTTTTCACTAAAACTTTTGTAAAAAGATAAGATATAAAACTTTATGCCAAAAATAGATTTTTTCCTCTGCCTGTATAAAATATTTAACACATTGATTGCCACACTAGAAAAAACTTTTTTTTCCCCTGGGGCCATAGTGTTTTCTTAAAATGATCTCTTCTAATTTGTTATTTTTTATTGTTTTCTGTGTGTTAATTATATGCAACACAATCCACGTTTTTAGAATTAAATTGTCAATATAAATTGTAACAACAAGAACATCAACAAGAAAGATATTCAGAACCAACTGCAGGGGTTTGCTTCATTAAGCCCCAGGCTCAAAACTAGCCCGAGTTAAATACAATTCATGTGGCAGTTAATGTGTTAAGTCACTTACTTCACCAAAAGTAGTACAATAGTTCTTATTAATTTGTTGATTTTTGTTCTAACAGGGAGCTTGTAGAGTTTGTAGGTTTAAAGACCTTTAAGAGATTAAAAGGCTTTAGTTTTTTCAATTCAGTAGGACAATCATGTACTGAAATTTTATATGAGGGAAAAGTATGACGTGAGTGTTATGCAAAGGACACTAGTACACCTGGACTCAAAGAACTTACAGGCTAATAAGAGAAAGAGGCAAGTACCCAATAATGTTACACAGTAATACCATATTATTCAATTAGGTTCTGTAATTGAGTGTCTTAAGATAAATTATTAGCAAACAAATTTTTCTGAGCTGTTTTCCTGATTTGGATTTATTTTAGTTGGTGCTGGGGCATAAGTAATTGTGATACTTATGAACTATATCATAGTATCTTTTATCAAAAAGACCTTCTACAAATCGATAAGCAAAAGATTACAATCCAAAGAAAAATGGGCAAAATATAAGAAAAGCATTTCACACACACACACACACACACACACACACAAACACACAAACATATAAATACTCACAAATACCAATAAACATATGAAAACTGCTTATACTCTTCCTCGAGAAAGCAAGTCAGAATGTTCATACAGCCTTTTTCACAAGTATTTTTTTTTTACAGAAAAATAAATGCTATTTTTAATAAAAAATATTTCTGGGATTTTGGTATTTGTCTTGAATCTATTTGAATCTAAATTGATTTGCCAGTTTTAAGGAGGCTAGATTCTGTATCCATTCATTGGAAGCTTCCAGCTGAATTTGATTAATAAAAATGTATTTCAGAAGTAGTTTATCCTGTGATTGAAATATATAGAGAGAACAAATCAAATGCTTTCTGAATTCAGTCTTCCTTAAGGTAATATAGTTTCTCTCATAGTTTATTTGGGCAAATAAAAAGGTCAAAGACATTTTTGTTAAGAATTAGCTGAAGACCTTTCCTGCCAGTAGACTTCTTATGGGAAGCTTTGATGTAGTGACATCTATATTTGGGGTTTCATAAAATACATATTAGTTGATTTCTACAACTGTTGTGATTTATTTTACATGTAAATTACAGTAAACTCACAATCGTTTTCACACAGTGTTCATATAAACATCAGAGTATTTGGAGAAGCATATTCTTATTTAAATTGATAGAAACACAAGTGTGTTATAACAGCAGTGACCTATGGAGTCTGTCCACTGATAACCAATAGTACCCCACACTTGTAAATCTTAAATCAAAACCTGGACTCCAAATAGACAAAGGAGATATACCTAATTATCTAAAGGCTAAGCAATTTCTCTTTCATCTTCCAAATTGGTTTATTGAATAAAAATGCTTTTGTGGCTTTTTTCAAGGTAATCGAATGGCTCCGGTAAGACTGTCTCAATATAATTTTATAAGGAATGGTGCATTAGACGCACACACACAAATAAATGTGCCATCTTGTTGATCAAATAGATGATTTAATGAGCTAGAATATATTTCCATCTAACTGTTTTATTATCATGTAGACAGAGTTAGAACCATCGAAATAGGTTATCAGAAATATAGTTATAAGATTGTTTCTCAGAATCCAGTCCTGGATAAGAGGGAAAGATAATAAACAGAATGGTTGAAATCAAAAGTTAAAGTATAAGAAAATGGAAAATGGCCTGCTTGTAATGGCAGGTGTTTCAAGAATAAGATATGGTTTTAGTATAAATTCATTCTTAAGACAGCTACATAATACTTTTGCATAGAGTCCAGTAGATTCTCCAAATCTTTCATAAGAGCTTGCAGTAAAAGGTAGATATTCAGAAAAGAAAAGGAACTCAGAGCAAATTAAATCAACTCCTGAATATATATGTGAGTTCCCCAAATGAATCAAAAGGGCCTATTGCAAATAGGATTTAGGGATTTCTTGAATGAAATCCAAATGTGTTCTTTGTTAAATAGAGGGATAAAAACTATACAGACACCAAATAACAAACAAACAAAAAAATAAAATAAAGGATAAATTGTTGATATGCATAGCTTTAGATTTAGCCCCAGAGATCTTACATCAAATATGACCGAGTTTGTATTGCTTTAGGGAAATTGTAAGGCAATATTTAGAAAAAAATTGTACAGTGAGATTTAGCATTTCAATTTGAGAAATAGGGCTTTAGTTCTAATGAGCAGATGCTCAACTGTGGATTGAGAGACCTGATGCAATTAAAAGATGTTTTTAGGTGGGAAGAGATCATTCAGCCATGTATCGCCTGTCAGATCTACCTTGGCCAGCTTTCTGCGTGACAGATGCAGTTAGATTTTCCTAAATCTATTCAGCCAGCTATTCATTTGGCAACAGTTCCTCCAACAATAACTTATAAAACCTGGGTTTGGAAGAAGTCTTACGTGTTCTTCTTTTAATATAGCAGAGATCTGATGTGTCACTGCAGTAATATGAATACGCCTGATATTAGGATGAACCCAGTGACTTTTCAGGAAAGAATATAGAGCCTGAAATTGGAAACAACTGAGACATATCTAGTAAGGGGAGACTGCTATAATCTAAGGATATGTTTTGATCTATAAGTGTATATAGAGAAATGTGATTCATATAGATAATTGAAGCCCTTTAAAATAAGGGCAAGAATGTCTCTTTTTAGAGTAAACAGTTTATTATCAGTGGTGTGTCTTGGATGACACCAATTTTATTTTTTAAAAAATCACAAATGAGGAAGCAGGTGCATCTTGAGTAGGAAAGTGGAGCTTTGAGACACCTAGTCATTTACTGGAGGCACAATTTGATTCAACCGATATGCTTTGCCTGATCCATTCTTTTCCTTTTCTTTTTTCATTTCTCTTCAGGTCAGAGGCTGGCAGCATAATTAAAATTTGAATTATTTATGAAGAGCCATTAAAGTGGGTGGCTTGCAGATTAGTCAAAGACAGCAGAACTGACATTAAGCTGCATTTCTTTTATTCTCACGATAAATGGTACCTCAACTACATGCCTTGAAAATAAGCATATGAAGTTAAGACTTTAAATATATGTATTTATATAAAACACCGTGACGATTTACATTGATGCAAACGTAAGTGAGTATAGTCATCATAATGTATAAAAACAGATCTTTTGTGTGTGCCTTTATACACAAGAGGTGCTTTTCTGTCAATAATTCATTAATTTTGAATAGGAATATAATTACCAAGGGGAACGATCTTTTGTAGATATATAAAGATATGTCTAGAACTATAAATATTCACACATGGGTATCATTAAGTGTGCATTTTCTATTTGGACAGGGACATTGAAACAGTTCAGAAACATCTGTCACCAGCATGATGTGTTGAGGAGCAAAAGAAATGGAAATAAGTGTCTGTTTTCTCAAAAGCATTAGGATCTGTAAACATAAACATCATTTTTAAAAATCTGCCAATTAGAATGAGCTTCTAGGCCTAATGCAATTTTCGAAAACAGTGAAAGCCTACATAATCATATAAAATTAGAATATTCTCCAAATTTTCAGAGGGAAAAAAAACCCCATATTATGTGTTTATTTATAGCCTTATCCCAGTCTTGGAAGAAAAACCGGCATATGTTTCATTTTGCAGAGAAATTGGGGTAAGCGTTTCTCTATTTTGCTTGCCATACCTATGTAGATTTTATTCATGTCATTTAGAGGAAAATCAAATATACCCTTGCTTTCCCTGCCTTTTTCTTTTCTTCATGAAAAATGGCTGATAGTGATGGATGGCAGTTCTGAAGGCCTACAACTGAAAATAATTAAATATATCCATACATTTATTTTCATTTTTAGTATCTCTTTTAAAAGATCTCTAAGCAAAGTTTATTACTGCTCTGTTGAAATAATCACTTACCTAACCGTTTTTAGTCACATTTATTTCTAATTTTAGAGTTAGTTGTGTATATAGAGTTACAAGGGTGGAAAGGTATGATACCTTTCCTCTCCCATCATAAGGGCCATGGCCAACATGCCTAAAACAAAAGTCAGGTTAACAAGAGAAAAGCGTAACAGATTTATTTAACCAAAGCTTTAGGTGAAATTAGAACCTTCAGAAATGAAGACCTAAAGACCCAAGAAAAATCTGTCTATTTTTATGCGTAGGTTCATTGAAGAATGGGCAGCTGTGTAGAAATGTGATCGGACAAGAGGATATGATCTAATGGTAATGGACTGAAGAGGGTAATAGACTGTCTGTTTAGATTGTTCTTGGACTCTCCGGGTAGCATTCTTTCCTCCTGTGTCTGGGGCAGGACCCCTCTGAAGTAGGGAAGGGATAAGGGAGACAGCGACTTTTCCAGGCTTTATGGTTTACTTTGGAGGAGAGAGGTTCTAGTTTCTATAACCTCTCCTGGGGAAGAAGAATTCTGGTTTCCATGACTTTAGGAGAGTGAAGGGCGAGGGATACGAGGATGGGAGGTCAGAAAGGCCTTGGTTCTGAGGCCTTTCCAATTTCCTCCACTTCAAAGTACTTAGCATGCTAAGGCACCATTCTTTGGGGTATCATGTTCTAAGCCATGACAAGGTCAATCTCATGCAGTTTTTTCTTTTAGGACAAAACATCAGAGTGTTTTTTTGAGTTGGTGGCAACGCTTTAGAAATAACACGATTCTGGTTCAATTATTCAAGTTTAGGCTAAAGTTCTCTATTCATCATGTGCCAAATGATCAAAGTATTTTTGTCAGTATGGTGCCGTATATATTTTATTCATATATATACATATGAATAAAATATATACTTTTATAATATAAAAGATTTACATTTTTATGTATAAAAGAATATATATTTTATATACATATTATATACATATATACATAAAAGATATATATGTGTATGTATAAAATATATATGTATATATTATATAAAAAATAAAGAATAACATATCTCTCCCTTTTCTTGTGTTCTTTTATGTGAGACTTCCTTTTCCTCTGGCAGATTTTTACATATAAGTTAATGGGTCTAACATGATGAAATAATAATAACAGCAGCAACAATAATAATAAACATTTACTGCTCCGTGTTATTTGTCAATATGGAAACACTACATGGTTTGTCGCCCTCAGAAGAAAGGATAGGCTAGTTAGCTTCCGCATTAGCATTTGAAATTGGTGTTACCTCCAAATAAGTCTTTCAGGAAAAGAAGATGAACCCATTTTAACACGTTGAATAGTCATTGAAAGTAAAGTACTAATAAGACACCAGGCTTTACCAATGCCAGAAATCATTTATCCAAATTTCGCCACTTAAAATGAAAATTTTATGTCTATTTCTGATGTCCTCTTCTCCCCATATAGTGCTTATAATATGTGCGCTATGATTCCTCGTATTTGATGAGAAATGATTATGCAGAATACTATCCTTTAAGCAGAATACAATCCTGAGATTGGCCTCAGTAACACTTGACTTTTTTGAGAAAAAGAAAAAACGAGTAAGATAAGATGTTTGGAGATAAGATTCTTAAGAGACACACGCACATACTGCTAAGGAGAGGAAAGGCTATGCCACAATGCAGGGTTTGTCAAAGTGGGTTCTGTGGCACCCAGGTTCTGGGAGACCCTCTATAAAAAGTGATCCAATAAATGTCAGACTCACCTGATAATATATAGCTCTCCTGATAGACTCCCTAAACCCTAGGGTACATGAAAGATACAATAAGGTCCTACATTTAGGAAACCTATTTAAGTTTGTTTAGTCCAGGGGTGGGGAACCTTTTCATGTCAGAAGGCCACATTAATTTAGCTGTAATCAAATAAGGCTGCATTCAAGAAATTTCAATTAGATATACTTAAAAATACATTATTTTGTAAAAATCTAACTACTATATACTTAATAATTTTAAAGTTAACTCACCTTTTAATGACTTTGCTGTGTCTGCTTTTTGTTGGAAAGCATTTGAATATTTGGTTGTAGCATGGAGGTCTGCAGTTCCAGTTGATCTTCTAGATGGGTATCAGTCACTTGTGACCTTAACGATGTTTTGATTTGGGTTAGGTAGGAGAATGCAGATTCTCAGCAATAGTGATTGAAAAGCAAGAAAGCATTTTTTGGACATGTTGCCAAAGGCGTGGGTATTCTGCATTTTTCCATGTTTCAATTGGATCTTTCTTAGCATGAAACAATGATTTTAAAATGTCATCTACTCAGAGCTCAATCCATTCCATCCGTAGTTCTTTAGGTGCTTGGTGATGTCAACTAGGTGAAGCTGAAATGCTAATTTGAATGTGGTATCATGATTCTCAAGGTCAGTGAACCTTTCATTGTATTCTCCAATTAATAGGTCTATAACAGCTGCATTTTCTTCAAATGATTCGTGTATATCATCCTGTTCATCAGTGACTTTGCTAACTGGGGAAAATGTTTATCCAAAATTTCCTTTTGAAGAAGAAGTATTTTGAAAAAAGATAGCTTTTTTTCAAAATGCTTGGATTTTTTGCCACAAATCCTATATAGAATTAGTTTTACCTTGCAAAGAAATATTCATTTTGATTTGACATGATATCACACAGAAATGCTGCATTCCTGTAGAAATCTTCTTTCAATAATTCACATTGCTGATTCTGTTCTTCATAAAATTTAACTACCTGTTCTCACGGAGATAAAATTTTGGCTAACACCTGTCCCTGTGATAGCCAACACACTTTAGAATGACATGGCAAATCCACACTGTATACCTCATCATTCAACTTTAGCATGTTAGGAAACTGATGATGCCATGTTGCATTTGCAGAATATGGTTAACAGTACTTATAACTTGTTGCAAAGTGTCACTTAAAATTGTAGCTTTAGCACAGAAATTTTGCTGATGCAAGATACAGTGAAAAGAAATGAGAGCATATGGATCTGTTAATACTTTTTAAATCTGTGCAATAAACCCTTCATGTTTTTCTGTCATGGAAGGTACACAGTCTGTACATACGCTCACTAAATTTACCAAATTCAGTCCATCTTCACCACATTTATCTTGAAAGTTATCAAAGATATCTATTCCCTGTGTTCTGTTCCCAAGAATGCCCAAAGTTAGTAACTCTTAGTAGCAAAGATAATCTTCTGTTATGACCCAAATGAAGTATAAAACTTGTGCCAAGTCAGTAGTATCAGTTGATTCATCCAAAGTTATTGAAATATGTATTTTTCTTTTGAAGTGTTGCATGAAGTTCTGTTAAATTGAAGGCTAATTCATGCTGCTGATCAGTTATGGTTCTCCTTGAAAGAGGCAGTTGTTTGTACTTTGAACGTTATTGGGGTCTAAGCATCCTACAACTTCAACAAAGCATTCTTTCCCAATTTCTACATCACTAAGTGGCTTCCCTTTTTGCCCAAGTATATAAGCTATTTTATAAGTTGCTTTAGTAGCATTATTTCCAGATCTTACTGCCACTTGAAAGAATTGTCTTTGCTTTTGCTTTTCATCTTTTCATTTCTGTAATAGAACCTTTCATGCCTCTCCCTCTAATTTAAAGTATGTGTGGTCTTTATGAGTGTTGTAATATGCTGATGAGCATTGAATTTCTTTAATGTTGATATTGTAGTATTACAAAGCAGGCAAATCATCTTATCTTTAGCAGAAACAAGATATATTGCAATTCTCAATCCTCATTAAAAAATCTGTTTTCTTCCTTCAGCATTCTCTTGGTCTTCTTTGACATGATGGGCTGTTAAGCAGACAGAACTTAAAAATACTATTGAGCTGTGCAATTATTCACACATTCTACTTCAAACAGAAACACAGTGCATCACTGTCAGAAGCTGGTAACAGACTGGCATACTTGACCCCCATGAACTCTGGCCAACCAGCCTTCTGCAGTAGTGGAACCCGTCTGGTGGGGAAAGTTAGAACAAATCATGGGTGTAGCAGCCATCAGTTTAGCCCTTATGGCTTGCTAATGTTCTAGTTGTGCTGGTCAACCTGGGAGGATTATTTCGTTGAAACTTGTTTTATTCTTTGGTATTTTAAATACGTTCATTTAAAAAATAAATATGTAGAAGATGAATAGAAGTGTATTAATAAAAATAAAAGGATTTGTTCTGTAAAATTTGGATTCAGTGAAAACGCCATACTTAAGGACCTAGGAGGCCACGTGTGGCCTCAAGATCGCAGGTTCCCCACCCCTGATTTAGTCCGGTGTTTCATATATATAATATCATTTGGAACTCATATTCCTCAGACATACCTTGAGAGATCCGGGTGTGGATGTTGAAAATAGCTTGCTAATGAAGCCTCTAAAATAAAATCTGTTTTTATCAAACTAAGTAAACTTGGGTAAGTTTTTTAAGCTTTCTGAAGCCTAACCTTCAGCTGTAAACTGCTGCAAATAACTTCTACTCATATGATTGTATTAAGGATGAAATTTCATGATATATGTAAAACTCTTACTGAAGTTTTACCATATAGTCATTTGATAATAAATTTGAGAGGTTGATGTCTCTAAAGTCGTATTTCAAAAGTTTTCTTAGGGTTAACATTATATGTAATTAGGTCGTGCTTGAATTATTTGCTTATTATTTCATGGCTGTAGCATTACTCCTTAAGGAAATCTTTAGTTCCTTTTAGTAAATACCTGTTGTTTTGCCTTTTGATACCTCTTTTCACTTATAGAAGGGTACTGAATTCAGTATGATCCTGGTGGGATTATCAATAATGATATCGATGGCATTAATGATCATATTATTAATGATGACTATACATGGCACTTGCTGAGTGTCAGTCACTAAATGCTTTATATATTAAATCATTTTATTTTTGTATCAACCCTGAGACATACCTGCTGTAATTATCTCAGTTTTACAGACAAAAGTCCCCAGAAACAAAGCAGAGGGAGGTTAAGTAACTTACTCAAGATCACACAACTAATAAATGATGGAGTCGTTATTCAAACCAAACCTAATCAGTGGGGCTTCAGGATCTGGGCTCTTCACCACTGCAGTGTGTGCAGTGAAGGGCTTTTGGGAAGGGTCCTGTTCCTCTCTTTCCACCTGGGTGAACATGTGACCCAAGCCAGGCCTCACTTACCATTCCAATGGCCATGCTCCTAGATGGTTATAATAATATCTTTTTACTTACTTTATAACCCCTGTAGCATTTGGGACTGAGAGTAGCACATACTTAATAAATACTCGAATGAAGAGTTCTGATAATCATTTCATCTTTATCAGTCAAACCAAACACGTACCTCTAGAAATTATGCTGTTTTTGAACCAAAATTATTGGCCGAATGGTTCTCAGAGCTGTTTTGCTACCAACTATGTTATTTTCCAATAGATCTTTATGGTAAAGGGCTAATTTTATTTCTTATGCTGTGAAAAGGTTCTAAAATACTCTAAATACTTATTCAGATGATATTCTTTAGCTGTTTGATAAAGTCAAAATGTGTACGTGTGTGTGTGTGTGTAAAGAGAGAGAGACAGACAGACAGACACCCTTTGGACTCTCCAGATTGGTAAAGGATATTTTGCCATTTCAGTCCTTAATTGTTGCTGTTTATGAAGGAAAGGCAATGATAGCCACCTCACAAGATTGGGAAGCTGTGGTCCTAAGTTGCAGAAGGTTAGGCTTAAGTTAGGCTCAGTGACTGAATAATTCACATTCAAATTCAGGCTCATAGCCTTAGTAACTCAAATGTGTACCATAGAAATATAGACTGTTCACTAATAGCCCAAATACCAAATGTGACATGAATGTTGTATACATAAATATAAAAGGACATGAGGTATTTATAAGTTAAAACACAATTTAAAAAGGAAGTTTTACATTTCAACCTTATCACCCCCTGAACTATTTGGCTTGAGACCACACATAATGGTCCCTTTTTTGGACAGAAGATGATATTCAATCCCAAAATGGCCTATCATACTGTATCTATCTATTAATATCTTTATCTTTTATCTATCATGTATCTTCTACCTATTCCATTATTTATTCGGGAATCAGATAAAGGGTTTTATTTTCTTAAGAAATTATAGTTTTCTCCTAACAAGCAGAAAACACACTTTCAAAAGTATTGGCTTATGAATTCTTCTATTGGGTCAAATGAGTGATTATTGACCAAAAAGGGAGAACATCGTCTTTGGAAGGCAGAGTTATGATTAATATTTAAATACCTTGAAGAGAGCTTTCTTGGTAATATATTTCATCTTTTCATCTATAACTGTTTAGAGTGACACTCCAGGTTTTAAACTAAAAATTCATGGTTTAACAGAGTAGTAGCAATTCTGAACTGGGAGCTTTAGTTCTGTAAACCCTGCTGACTCAGTAAAGTTTATGTGAGGCTAGAGGGCTCAAATGGCAGGCCTGCCAGGAATGCTCAAGAGTAGTAGCTCTTCTTAAGGGAAACAATACATTCAGTTTTTGTCCATTGAACTGGACAGTCTCACATGTTTTCATATTGGCCAAGGAACTGTTCATTTGGCTGAAACTCACAAAAGCTTCCCCCACCCCCTTACCCTTCCCTGGGGAAAAGGAGCAAGTGAGAATGGAAGGACTGTAATTTCTGAAGGAAATAGGGAGGAGGAAAAGGCATCGTACGTATGTATTCTTTAGAATGGAGAGTATTCGATTTCCTTTAGTCATAAGAGTGGAAGGCTGGATTCCCTCTTCTCTCAACTCAAGTACATTCAGACTTTATCTGTATCCACTTGTACCTCTTTCCCTCCAGTCCCAGAAAAAGTGTCCTTTCTCCTGCTGGAAGCTAATGGCTTTACCTGCTTTCAAAAGCATTTGCCTCCCATCTTTTCCAACATTGGGGTCTCCCTCCACTGGCAATCACTGCTTCTGTTTTCTTATTATTCTCTTCCACTTTGCTGGCTCCTGCCTCAAAGCTCATGAGCTAGTAAATGCTCTAATCTCTCCCATCTTTGTAAGATAAAGCTACAAACAAAATAATTATTCTTAAAATCTATATTCTCCTTTAACTAATACGTTTCTTCTTTTACTTTATAGCCAAGCTTCCCAGATTTTCAGATTTCATAGACCAGTATGTATGCTTTTAAATGCGGGAACCAAGTTCATATTACTAACAATTACTATATCTCAGTAACTTAATTTCATAAAAGAGAGGATACTATAGCACTATAAAAGGTGGAAGGACATATTTGTGATTATTCTGTTCTGATGATCTGTTTTACAGTTTACATAGTGCTGGAGTATAGAATTCTTACTCTCATTAACTTCAACGTTTCTTTATTGTAATTTCATTGTTGCAACCAAGTGTCTGTATTCACATTTTAGGCATAACCACATTGGCTTTGAATCAAAACAAGGAATGTGATTTAATTCAGTGAATTGAGTTGCCAGTTGTAAATGGAAATTATCCCAAGATGCACATGCGTTTTTCCCTGAAAATAGATGACTGGCACTGAATATGTGTTTTCAGTGTCAAGACAGGGGTAATGTATATGATTAGTGGTAAAAATATAGACTGCTGTGGGCCTGGGGCCAAAACCCTGTCTCACATTCTGTGCCAGTCTCTTCGAGGAGCAGAGCTTACTAGAGTTGATTTTCTCAGCTGAAACGCCTTATGTAAGCTACCATACTGAGTCTCATAAAAGGATGGAAAAATAAACTATTTTCTTGACTGAACTCACAGAAGCTTTATTTTTCTTTATAATGAAAAGTATTAAAATGTGACTCAAAATATGAAAAATGAAGACAATACAGTATTATCCAGATAGTATTAGGAGCAAAACAAAACACTTCCAAATTGTAATAATTCAGCTTAGATTTGTTGCTACTACCTTCATCATTGATACCATCACTAATGAACTCTCAGCACATATTTTGGTTAAGACATTTAAATTTTTGGAACTTGTTATAGTATATATTATTTGCAGTGATGATAGTGTAATCAGAGCAAGTACCAAGTCAAACATTCTTTTGTGAACTATATCTTATTTAAAATTTTTTTGCTTCAAATTTTAAATGCCTTGGCAATTCAGATTATTTCAGTTCTTTGTGCTTTTCTTCTGTCGAAATAATATTATCAGAGCATGTTCTAATGGATGGTTTGATTAAGGGTCTTCATCCTCAAGCTTTAATTTATAAGTTAAAGTTTTTCTAAATAGGACAATAAACTCATTTTGAAAGATTCAAGTGCATTTTAAAAATAGTACTCATAATTCTGTACTACTATTTTAGTCTTTCTTTGATGTATATACTATATGTGTAAAATATCAGTATATGCTTATATATTCCTCTAGCCACACAGGCATACAATGATTACATGCACTACGTCTGCGGTCCCCAACCCCTAGGTGGTGGCCAGGTGTCATTCTGTGGCGTGTTAGGAACCCGGCACACATTACTGCCTGAGCTCCACCCCACTTTCCATGGAAAATTTTCTTCCATGAAACTTAGGAGCCAGGCACACAGCAGGAGGTGAGCAGTGGTGAGCAAGTGAAACTTCATCTGTATTTACAGCCACTATAGTTGTTCCCTATTGCTGGCATCACAGCCTAAGCTCTGCCTCTGCCGCCCCCCTCCCCACCACCCCTACCATCCATGGAAAAATTGTCTTCCATAGAACTGGTCCCTGGTGCCAAAAATGTTGATGACTCAGTACTCTACGTGATGACTATTACTCTATGGCCAAACTTAATGTGATCTTGAGCAAACTATATTAGACAATACAGCAAATTGGATAAGGTTAGAATAAATTTATATACATTTATATATTCTCGTTAGTACCTGGCAGCTACAGTTGAATCATCCCACAACAACTTGGAAAGAAGGTCACATTCTCATAGTCGAACTTTACTTCATATGCGCAGTACACATATTGAAAGACTGAAGCATGATTCTAAGTAATCCAGAATGACTGTTTTAGTAACTTAACCGAATGTAATGACTTACTTAAGGCATGAAAATACTCAGCTGAAGGGCAGTTGGTCAGTATTTCAAGTGAAGAAAAAGAGATTATAGAAGAAACTGTTGTCAGTGACCAATCAAGCATTACCTCTACAGGGGATTTTCATCCAGGGGCCTTTGACTTTTAGGTACCATTGGAGAGACTGCCCCTGAATGCATCAGAATATTCTAATGTTCCCGTTAACTGTTTGATTCATCTAAGGCTTCTTAATCTGATTCCCTGCTCAAAAACAATTTTCCGTTAATCATTTGGCTTTTTAAGAAATTCTGCATACAGGGAGATAATGTGTAGGGTATGCCATGTATAGTGATCGAGGGAATGAATTTTCTCCTAAATAATTGACAGCATTGTATCAAAGACAGTGGCACACAAAAAGTTTTGTGAATGGATTAGTTGTTTCCTACATGGAATATTTATCAAGAGCCACTAATGTACTGGGTTTATTGTGTACCCTGGGGATGCATCAATGACAAACAGGCAAGTTGCTCGTCCTCAAAAAGGTTGTATTCTAGAATAGTGAGACGGATAATATACAATCACACTGAGAAAAAAGTAATGAAGGGAATGAACATAGTGATTAGACACCGAGTAACTAGGGGGTGGAGGAAGGAATAGTTTTGAGGCAGCAGTGAAGAGGTATCATTTGAGCTAGAAAGTAAAGGCCAGGAGCATTTGTTTAGCAAGTGAGAGGAAAATAGTTTTCCAAGGAGAGAAAAACCAGTTGCTCTGAGCAGGGAAGTGTTTTCGTATACAAAGGAGGATAGTAGGATAAGACAGCAGTCCCCAACCTTTTTGGCACCAGGGACCAGTTTCCACGGACCTGGGGGTGGGGGAACATGGATAATTTAGGGATGACTTAAGGGAATTTTATTTATTGTACACATTATTTCTACATTGTAATTACTACATTGTAATATCTAATGAAATAATTATACAACTCACCATAACACAGAACGTAATATCACCGCTGTTGTGACAGGAGGCAGAGCTCAGGCGGTGATGCAGGTAATGAGGAGCGCCTGTAAATACAGATGAAGATTCACTCGCTCACCCGCTGCTCACTTCCTGTTGTGTGGCCCTGTTCCTCACAGGCCATGGACCGGTACTGGTCTGGGGCCCAGGGGTAGGGGACCACAGGGATAAGATGAAACTGAATAACTAGTAGAACTAAATAGAACCTTGTAGATCAGTGAGTTTTGGATTTTTTTCTAACTGCAGTAAGTGGGTAAATTTTATATCTATGCCTGAGAGATGGCTACTCCAAGGGTACTGGCAAAAACAGAACTCCTAAATCTGTAAAGGTAAAAACTTGTCTCAGGAACGTAGTTAATTAAACAAGGTGAAGAACTATACTCTCTGAGGCCTTTTGAAGCTAGTTTTACTCACAACCTGTGCCTGTACATTTTCCCTACATATGCTATGGCAAAGAGATAAATGATAGCATGAGATTGTTTATATCAATAATATTACATAAAATGTAGTAGTAGTAGTACTTTTGAGAATTATTTCTTCAAAGCATTTCACTGATGCCATATTTGCTAACTCAGAAAATAATATGCTTATTTAGTCAAGGAGAGGCCACACAACCTAAATGCTTTTACTTCTAGGTCCTAAACACATTCCTTCTTCCTACTACTAGGAGTTTCCACCAAAAAGACACTTAAGAGTTAGGGACAGAAATAATAGAGTGACACTTAAAATCTGCTAATAGTAGCAATGTACCCATTGGATAGATATGTTAATTGATTTGATTATGGTAATCATTACACAATGTATATGCATATCAAATCATCACGTTGTATACCTTAAATACGTACAATTTTTATGTGTCAATTATACTTCAATAAAACTGGAAGGAAAAAAATAATAGGGTAAAACAAAAGGAAGTTTAAAGAAAAGTGAATGAATATAAGGAATATGAAAACGAGTCCTTTTATGGTTCCTTCCCCTACAATAACAAACATATGATACTATACTTTTGTCTCTATTAAGCACATTCTGGAAAACATAGGCTATCCCAGGGATTTATACTGAATGATAAGTTGTTTTCTTTGTTTTATATCCACTTGTGGAAGGACAGAATAAGAATTAACCCCAATTAAATTGCACAGATGGAATGGGGTGGGAAGACAGAGGATGTAATCTTTTTAAACCATTAATGATGTATAATTCATTTTTAATGGCCCCCTATTTAGTATGTAGCAAAGCAAAAATATATTTACCATTTCTTTGTTGGTAAATTAGAATAAAGATTAAATGAATAATCTGTTGGCATCAATTTTTGATATGATTTTGTTTTTAAGTCAGAATAGAAACATTGTTCAAGCACAAAGTCAAGGGGATGGTGAACCTACTTATCAAGTAGGGTTGCAAAGAGAAAAAAGAGTTTCTTGCTTTCCAAAAAAATCTGCAACTTAAAAAAATATTTCGACCTCATGTTTCTTAGCCATATGGGAACATACTAAATTCAAGGTTCAGTAATTTCAGGGAATCTGCTTTAAAACCTTGCAAGTTCCTAAAGAATAAATATCAAATATATGTAATTTGTAAAATCATGTGATAAATGTCATTGTCCCATGTAACAGATATTTATTAAACAAAAAAATATAAGAGTTTAGCATGAAACATCATTAATAACATTAATGTTCATTTATTTTGTATGCCACTATCTTTTCAGATTATCTTAGTTTTGTGAATTAAAATATTTATTGATATCTTTTAGATTTCCATGTAACATGAAACCATCTTTCAGAGTAGTAATTTTTATCATCATGCCCTTGATTAAGGTTCTTGTTATACATGAACTATAATAATGCCATATTTACAAAATTCCTTTCTCTTTATGGATTTCCTTTTTAGGCAAATTTAATAGGTCTTGCCATGGCCTTCATCCCTGCCTTAGTTCATGCCTTTATCATTTCTGACCTGTGTTTCTAACTGTCTCCTTGCTTTAGATTCTCTGCTTCCCTTTGATTTGATTCATTTTCACACTATTGCCAGTTATCTTTTTCAAATTGAAAGCTTACAATTTCATTTCTTTACCCCAAATTCCATAATCATATCTCATTCCCTTTCTTATGAAATCTAAATTATTTTGAAAGTCAAACAGAGCCTACTTTCCAGCATAAGCCCTTCTCCTGTAGTCATTCCTTTCTCTCTTCTCTGTAATCCACTCGTACTTCCATTTCCCTAAATGCCCACAGTCTGTGTCCTGACCTTTGAACACACTTAATTTTATTCCTTACCTGGTTAACTTCTTATTCTTAAAATTGGGCTTTCTGCATAAAACATTCCTAGATTTTCGTCTCTTTTATCTATCCCCCAGTCCACTCTTCCACCTACCACAATCTGGGTTAAGCATTTCTTGTTTTTGTTTAAATAGCTTAGTTCTTATCAAACTGTAGTGACATTTTCTACTGACCTAGTCCTAGAGGTCAGAAAATCTATATCTCTGTTGATGAGTACAGTGACCATTCAGTGAATAAATGCTTAATGAATGAGCAAATATATGTTTAATTAAGAGAGGAAATACAGATGGTATAGTTGTGATAAAGCCAGGCAGTCCTGCCAGTTTTCAAATCTTGGCTCCACTACTTTCATTAGCTGTTACTAACAGGTGAGTAACCTAACTCATCTTTGCTTTATTTTGGAAAAATGAGTACCATAACTACCTCTAGGTGTAGTTGTAAAGACTGCATGAAGGAATTTGCAAAATGCTTGGCATACCAACAGTCAAATAAATGCTAACAATTATTGCGAAAGGAGGAAGCGTATTGAAATTCAGTATCTATTTTGCCTCTTCCAAAGCATACTCACATTCTCATTTTAGAGCAAATACGAATAGGGTAGGACATATTTGGAAAACAGTCTTTGTTGTACTTCCTAATAAGTAAAATACGGTAAATGACAAAGAATTAGAATCTCTTGTGTTCTGAAAGACACACAAATTCAGGTATTTCAAAGTACATGTATCATAGAAGAATAAAATGATGATTCACTAGGCTTTTAATCTCATAAGTCCCTTGTAGTTTTATGACTGGCAACTGTTTATTGACAAAAGATATTAAAGGTTGCTTTTAGGAAGCCAGGATTTAGCATGAGGTCCAGGTTTGTATCGTATCTCCTGCGCCTTCCATGCTGAGCAATCACTGATGGACTGTTTGATATTTTCTAATTGGGAGTTATTCTAATGAATCTAATGTATGGCATACAAAAACCTGGAAAAAATGTTTTCAGCGAATGGTTCAGAAAATAGAAAGAGGGCATAGTAGCACCAAAGCACTTACGTACCCTAGAAAAGCAATGGGGAAAAACATTACAGATCAATCCTTTCACACTCATACCATCCTTGGTGGGACCAGTAGAGTGATTGCTGACAAGATTCTAGTTGCAACTTCATGATGTTAATACACTGTGCTTTTTGATTATTTTCTATATGTGTAGATGTAGGTATTTCATTGGTGGTACAATTTATATACGATGAAATGCACAAATATTAAATGTGAAATTCATTGAGTTTTGACATGATTACAGCCATAGAACCCAGAATCCTATCAAGTTGTGGACAATTTCCAATACTCAAAACATTCCTTTGTGCCCCTTTTTGTCATAGTTTTTAGTTCAGGATTTAAAATCTCTTTGTTTGCTGATATCACAGTAGCAACCTCTTTTAGGTGCTAGTAAACTGATCATCACACAAGCTGTCTAAATATGTAGAAATTATGTACATGCTAGAAGCAGGTGGTTTCTGGTTTTTTTACTGTTCTGTAACTTCTTATTGCATCATGTCATTGAGAGATGGGAGATATGGAAGCGTATGGGATCAACTTTCATTATTATGTTCTCTACCTTGATGAAGATTTTTAATTCAGATAGAAATATCTGACTTGTTTTGCTTATTGTTTCTGGTTTTATTTACTTAAATGAACAGATAAATACGTACAACAGACTCTTAACTTTTGAGACTATCTGGAAAAAGGTTATTAAAAATTATACAAATCAAGTCCTGAGATATCATGACAAATCTTAAGTGATTTTTTTTATTTATGATAGTCTTTGGAAAAAGTGATAGCGATAGAAAGCAATTATTTCAAGTAACAGGCATTTGAAATTACCAATAAACCAGAACATTCATGAAATCTTTTCAAGAAAAAAAAAGGAGACAAAAGAGCCAATATTTAATTTCTTGGAAAATGTTATGCACTGAAACCAGAATGCTAAATAAAAAATGAAATTAAAATGTCTTACTGTATTATTGTGAGTTAGAAGTTGGTATTTGTTAAAATGTGAGATCTAACACACAGAATTATAGCTTAAATACTAACAATTGAAGTTTAGACTCCTTCTGGAATAGTGATTGGTCTCCACGGATAGATAATTAAAGTCAGTAGGTGTGGATCCCTAAGAATTACCTTTTATGTACCAAGTCACATGATGAAGTAAAAAGGAGAATAATCTTCAGGATTTATCAATAGGAATAATATAAGTTCTTATTTACATGTCATTTAGGAAGCAAAATACTTTCCCACTATGAAAATTCCCTTTATAGGGTCAGCTCTGTCTTCTATTTTTCTCTCTCCGTGTAATATTATAAAGCTTCCTTACAGTGCAGGGGAATTGCAGGGGAGGTTTAGAGACAGTTTCGCCTGTTGCCTACTTCTGTGGTTTGAATGTATCTCCCAAAAGTTCATGTATTGGAAACTTGAACGCCAATGCAACATTGTTAGAAGGTGGGGCCTAATAAGACGTGATTGGTCATGAGGATGCAGCCCTTGTGAATGGATTAATGTTGTTATATCAGGAGTGGGCAAGTTATTGTGAGAGTGAGTTGTTACAAAATGAGTCTGGCCCCTGGTCCCTTTCTCTGTTTCATGTGCTTTCTTCTGCCTTCTGTCTTCTGCCATGGGATGACCCTCATCAGATGCTGGTACCTTGCTCTTGGACTTCCAAGCCTCCAAAACTATGAACCAAATAAACTTCTGTTCTTCATAAATTACCTAGTCTGTGGTTTTCTGTCACAGCAGCAGAAAATGGACTAAGACACCTACTCATCATTCATTTCCCTATTTTCTCTCTTCTCAAAACTCTCATCTTATAAAAGTCATAAGATTTAAGTAGTGTTATGCAGGATTGATCCTAGGTGTGGCTTCAAAGATGGATTCTGATTTGAACAACTTAGTTCAGGATTGAAGATAAAATATGTCTAAGTCAACCAGCCCAAGATATATGCCTGATTACAGAGATTATATCAGTGTTGTTCTTACAGATGAGCTCAGGCATATTGTTTTATGGTTGTGAGAATATGACCCTTATTCTCCCACTGGATGGAAAACAAGGATGATTTCAGCTCTATCTTCAGCCATTTTCCAACTATGATGTTAGCAAATCTGAAGATGATGTGTTAAAGATAACACCAGTACATGAATGAGGTCAGAGGTGAGGAAATATCTTTTCTTTCTTTAGCAAGGCAAAATTAGTCTTTCGTGATCTGGCTCTTGAACTCCTTTTCAGCCCTATCTCAGGTATTCCCTACATTTGCTCTTTAACCCAAACCAAATGATCCTGCAGAGAATTCACAGATTATTTCACATTTTTATCCCCCCATTCTTTCTTCCTACAAGTCTGTGTACCTAGAATCTTTTGTCTAATTATGTTCCTTGAATGCCTCACCATCATTTATTCTTTCAGCCTCCACTCTAGGATAACTGTCTCTGAAGTATTTCCTGGTATCTCTCACCCCAGTTACATCTACTGAGTATGGTGTTCCTCCTTGGTGCTCCTATGACACTTTGGGAAAGCCTCTATTGAACTGGGGCACCTTTAGAATAGGTATTTGTTATCACTGTGTCCAAAGAACCACTCCTTCTCCTCCAATGGTACTATAGCAGGATTTAAATATACTATGTCAGCGCTGTTCATTATAACTGAGAGATGTAGCTGCATTCTGATATTGTGTCCCATGTAAGACACCAAAAAAAAAAAAAAAAAAGAAAACCAAGAAACCCCAACATGCTTCAAATAGCAGCATCACATGCAAAAAAAATGTTACTAACTTGGGTTCACAATGTCACCTTCAGTTATTTGAAAATAAATTATGCGGTTATTCAAAGTGTTAGTCTGAGAATAAGAAAACTTGGATTCTAATCTTACCTGTCATATTTTTACCTTTATCAAAATCCCATGTTAAATGACCGTGTGAAACAAAGTATTTGGGAAACTAAACAGCACAATTTAAATAGAGTCACCACTAGGTTTAGTTCATGTGTGGGCCAGAGAGCTTCCTTCTCTTCTCAGGTCACCTTGTCCCGATTATAATCTTCCAAAAGGGGGCCATTAGGGAACAGAACACTCATAAGGAATGTGGACGGATCTGTGGAAATTTGCCAATGATTTAGAGCAAACAGTGAAAGTGAATGCCTGACTGCTGAGAGGACATCATTAACCTTATGTATGAAGTACTTTGTTAGTGCCATTTTATTTGGGTAATTATTATTTATACATATAGTTGTGATCTATGGCATCTTAGACTCTCTAATGGAGTTACCATTGGATTCTGTAAGCCAATGTATGATAATAGTATCTATAGACATTCTTTGCTTGGCTTCCCCAGTGTTGTAAAGGTATTATTGGTGGCGATATAAGCTGCAGTTTAGTGCCTGTTGTTTATACCTGGACAGACACACTCATAGATCAGATAGGGCTTAAAGAAGAGGTTTTGTCCCCTTTATACTCATAAAGTAATTTCTAAAATAAAGTGCATCTCATGTAGGACCAAAAATGGTCTATGATGTTTCTTAGATGTATAGTTATCAAATAACAGCAGACTGGTTAATTAAATATGCATGTTTGTGGTACCAGATTTTTTTTATTGATATGGAAATACGTTCACTTTCTGTTATGTGAACAAGAACAGGTTACACAAGTATATGTTTAATGTGATTATTTATAAATTGTATATGTAATATTTCTATACATGCATAAAATACAGAAATATCTATATAAACACACACATATCTGTATATTCCTATACATTATTTAACATACTAACTGACTGGGCTCTAGAGTATTTGCTTATTTTGCTTAATATTTTCTAATTTTTTCTACAATTAGCATAAAGTATTTATAAAATAAACAAATACTTTCTGGTGTCTTTTGATAACCTAGTGATTGATAAGGGTTCTCGGATACAGAAGGGATATTACTATGACAGCCTGAAATAAGTTTACCCTGAAGACAAATGATCCAGTATGCATAGGCAGTATAATGCCTGACCTTTAATTAGGTGAGGCCACTAATATATGCATACTCACATAGAACAAATTTAAATAAAATGCTTATAATAAACTACAGACTATCAGGGAAAGGATGCTTAAATATATATCAACAGTTTATGTTATGCCAGAAGGCGAAGCTACTAGGGCTTTTATAAGAAACCATATACATAAATATATCTTATTCTTTAATATTACCAGTTTCTTATCTGTCGAAATGAAGACTTGACAACCTTCTCTTTAAAGTGAATTGTATAAAACTAACAGGTTTGCTAAATTCTGTGTGTGTATGTGTGTGTGTGTGTACCTGGATAATGAATTTGCACCTTTTTAAAATTACTGAATATTTAAGAGTGCTTGTCTTTTAGCAAAATTTGAGGTTGCATTTTATTCTTTCACATTTTATTCATTTTTATTCATATTTATTGGTGATATTCTCACCATTTTTTTTTTTACATATAAGATTTAGTTATTCCATTACTAGAGATTTCATACATCTTTGGAAACACCAAGCTGAAGGGTTCATGTTCTCTTGGAAGCCATTAGAGGTGAATTTCAGTTGTGTAGTGGAGACATCTGTAAAACTAAAGAATTATCCAGGGGGTTATTCAAGACAAAAACAAATTATGCATCAGTGCAGAGCCGAGTAAGCTATAAGCCCAAGGGGATTCAGAAAATTTTGCCTCACCTGTGATGACAGTGATTTGAGTAAGACAGTAATCACTGAGGCTATGAAACCTTAATGTTCCATGGCTGGCATACGGTTTGCCATGGAACTGCTGTGCAGGCGACACATTACATTTCTTGTCTGGTGTCAGTGCAGCTCCATATGTTTTCGTGGGCATGCTGGAGGATGCTTTATGCTTTGTTAGAAAATCAACTCTGAGCTGTTGCTACATCTTTTATTTTATTCTACTTTTCCCAAGTGTGAGAAGCAGTAAATGATCAAAGATTTTTTCCCATGTATAATTCATATGATTTTGATGGAAAGCACATTGCAATTGTCTGTAGCAGGAGAATATAGTTAAAATTGTACATTTTAGAATACTACTAGTAATTGTGTTTATATAAGTGTGTTAAAGTTGGAAAGTTGGGACCATTAGGAAAAGATTTTAGAAACAATTTTTAAATGACCTTAGTGGCTTGATCTTTAGCTGCTCTTTAACACAGACCTCTAGAATATACTTTATCAAGATGTTAGTAGATGCCCTATCTACCCTATGGAAGATGAAATCCGTGGAGCACTTGTGGTCTGCATTTATGACCTGGTCAGTCACTCCCATCACGGATTTTAAGCTACTTCTGAAATACTGCTTTGCCTCCTTGGTTCAACAATTCATTTAATTTAAGAAATATGAAAGTTATCTATATTCAGATACAAATCATGTCTGTCAATATTTTTTATTATCATCGCACTTTTATTATCTATATTTCTTTATTTCCGAGCATTTCTTTAGCTCTTAAATTTAGTTCTATATTTTTGTCCCAGTTTCCTTATTAAATTTTTCGGATCAATAAATAAACTTCAAAGAGAGAAGACCCAGGGAAGTCTTATATAAAGGAATAGATATATAATGACAACAATCAGGCCTCGATTTTTTTTTTTTTTTTTATGAGACAGGGTCTCGCTCCGTCACCCGGGCTAGAGTGCCGTGGTGTCAGCCTAGATCACTGCAACCTCAAACTCCTGGGATCAAGCTATCCTCCTGCCTCAGCCTCCCGAATAGCTGGGACTACAAGGAAACACAATAAAGCCTGGCTGAGGCTTCAGTTTTAACACACATATACACACATATTTCTAAACTAAATGTACTTCACAAACATTAAATTTATAAGGTGACCGATCACAGGTCCTGCTTCTGCCTCCCATTTGCATGTATAATACTGTATGATGTGGGAAAAACATATGAAAGCTGCTTGGGAGGTACTTGTGAAGTTCAAATAAGGTAAAGGATGTGGTGATACTTTAAAAAATTTAAAGCACTCCTCTCCATGGAGGAAATTTGAAAGAGGACACTACATCAAGGGTGCCTAAGTAATGACGTTTATTTTTACTGAGAATAATTTTCCTCCATGTGACCTTGTTTTTCTCTGGCTGTTAATTTCTGTAATCATAACTATTCTGTGTTAGTTTTTCTTACTTTTCCCTCCTTGTTTAATTTCATTTTCTTTTATTTCAACTGATGTTAAGATATTTGGACATGGTATTATTTCAGTTCCACTTGGGCTTTAAGCATATTTCTTAGAAGTTATTACCTGAATGAGTTTAACACGGGTTAGCACTGTTTGGCCTACTGTAGAAAAAGCAAAACTAAACCTAAACATCCAATTGGCACATAAGAAAATGCCTGTAAAGAACATTTTTAAAAAGCAATTATGATTAATGTGTTAGATTTCCTTTTTCCTCAGGCTTACTTTCTTCCTTTTGTATTATGGGATTATAGAAATCCCTTTGATAAACAAAAAGATTTGTGGCTAGGTTTCAATACCTCATCCTTTAGTGTCATGAAGGATTTGAACTTAAAGCTGATTAAAATCCTAATAAATGAATACACATATAGAACATTATCCATTGAGATTAAAATGGCAATTTTCATAATAAGAATGTACTTTGTTTCTATGAAATGTTTTCCCTAGAGAAGCTCAATGTCTTTGAAAAAGTAATAGAATCCACAAAGTATCTTATTAACGTATACATTAATTATAAAAAATCTTTCCCCCTTGTTCAAAGATACAAATGAAGGTGAGGTATGTAAGGGTTTCTACCTTTAAGTAGTCCTATAATGAAACAGTGAGCTCAGCCCAGAAAATTCTGAAAAGTCTTCGGTCCCTATTCCCTTTATGAAGCCAGTATGAGATTTCTGGTCAGCGTAGAAAATGAAAATTTTGACCTTTAAATACAAGAACCACAAACCATTTTTAAAAATTCAAAAGCTAGAGCCAAATGTAAATAATTCTGTGGTTTCACTATTTAAGACTGTATAGAATAAAGGTTAAGAGTTTGGAATTGAGAGTCTGACTATATGGGGTTTTTTTCTGGCTACACCCACATGGTGAGAGTAGATAAGCTACGTGGCCTCTCTGTATACCTTGGAAAGGGGATCAGGAAAGCACCTTGTTTGTGGATTTGTTGTGGGGATTAAAAGAGGTAACGTACACACACAACAAAAAAAACCACTTGCCAATTAGCAAGTATTCAGTAACTGTTGGCTATTTTTGTAATAATTTAGTAATAACAACTATTGACAATAACAAATATGTCAACCATCTTTAAAAATATTTAGAAGGCATAAACTCTATTGCAGAATTGACTATCATAGATCTATAGCTAAAATCAGCCAGGAGTCTTCTCTTTGGAAAGGTGTATTGTAAATAAAAGTTGTTTTTTAATGGTGCTTGTAGATGGTGGAGGGTGGTGGAGGGCGATGAGGGGAATGTGAAACAAAAAAGAGGTAAAGATTAAGGAAGAGTTGAATTTCATGTACCATCTTTAAAGGCTTGATTTCATTATAAAGCAAAATATTAGAAGAGCACAGTTTAAAATTTTTGATACAGAATTTAATTAGATATTTGGAGCACAAATATTTATTTAATATACACCATCAGGTAATGGGCTCACTAAAAGCCCAGACATCACTACTATACAATATATCGTATACATGTAATGGAAGTCAATTTGTATCCCCTAAATCTTTTAAAATAAAAACCAAAGAAAAATACCAAAATTTTATAGTATCATAACTATCCAGAGTTAAAAGTACTTTTGAATGCCTTAAAAAGTTCTTGAAAACTTGATTTGTAGTTTTGAAACAAGACGAACTTTCATGATGCAATGATTCTTTTCTATCACTAAATATGATACTAAGGCACACTCTTTATTTTAATAAAATGTGAACAAAATACATTTTTTTCTTTTACGAAGTATTTTTTCTTCAATAAATTCAGTATGAGCCTGACTCATAAAATTGATTTGGAATGTGTGTGAATGTGTGTAATATACAACAAACAAAGCAAGGAACAAAATCAATGCAGTGACTTCATTTGGAGAAGGAAAAATTTCTATATTATATAATGAAAAACCCTTTTGCGTTATTCAATTTGCTGAATAAGATCTTTTGCTTTTGGCAGAGGCATGTTCTTTCAGTGATTACCACTAAAAGACTGAATGTGAGTTAGCGTATGAATAAAAAAAAGTGGACTTTGTTTGCAAAGTTCCAGCCTGAAAATCTTACTAGTAGAAATATGTGTAAATTACTTAAAATCCACAAATAAAAATTTGTAACAGAGATGTGAAGTAGTTATAGTGAATTTCAATATCAGATATATAACATATTTATTGTCATATTTTGAGACTTGCTATGGCTGCTAAATATAGTTAATGTTTTAAATTTGTTTAGTTGTACATTTTAGAATACTATCTTCTGAAGATAATAATGTCTCAGGTTAGATAATTCATTAAAGTATTTTGTATTATTATTTTAGTGTATTATATGTTGCTCTATACTATTATTTCTTATCCTTGACAATAAAATTTGTTTGCTGTTACTTTAATGATATTCAGATTTATATAATGTCAATTAATCCCTAATCTAAGTCATGTATTATATTAGGCATTTTTACGTTTTTTATTTTTTTCCTTATCGAGCCTCACAGCATTCTTTCAATGAAACAATTGAGGAAGATTTTTGGAGAATGATTTTGGATGCTTATTATTTGAGTGATTAAATGCATTTGAGAAAGTACCATTATAATTCTACTTTTGTAGCACAGAAAGTTATATTTTCTCCTGTAGTAAGTTTTTCTTTTTTAAATTTCAGAATATTATGAGGGTACAAACATTTTGGTTACATGAATTCCTTTTATACATTTTGAGTCAAAGTTGTAAGTGTGTCCATCACTCAGATAGTGTGCATTGTACCCGTTAGGTGTGAATTTACCCATCCCCTTTTCCCCCCTCCCACCTGCTTGATTTCTGTTGAATTTTACTACCATATGTACACATGAGTGTTGATCTATTAGTTCCAATGTAGTGGTGAGTACATGTGGTATTTTTCTATTCCTGTGATACTTCTCTTAAAAGGCTAGTGTCCAGTTCCATCCAGGTTGTCGCAAAAGGTATTAGTTCACAATTTTTATTTTATGGCTCAGTAATACTCCATGGTATACATATACCACATTTTATTAATCTACTCATGAATTGATGGACACTTAGGTTGATTCCACATCTTTGCAATTGTGAATTGTGCTGCAATTAACATTCGAGTACAGGTATCTTTTTTATAAAATGTCTTTTTACCTTTGGGTGAATAATCAGTAGTGGGATTGCTTGATCAAATGGTAGGTCTACTTTCAGTTCTTTGAGGTATCTCCATACTACTTTCTATAGAAGTTTTACTAGCTTGCAGTTTCACCAACAGTGTATAAGTGTTCCTATCTCTTCATATCCATGCCAGCATCTGTTGTTTTGGGACTTTTTGATAAAAGGCATTCTCACTGGAGTTAAGTGATATCTCATTGTGGTTTTGATTTACATTTCCTTGATGATTACAGAATTGAGAATTTTTTCATATATTTATTGACCATTAGTCTATTTTCTTTTGGAAAGCTTCTGTTCATGTCTTTTGCCTACTTTTTAATGGGGTTGTTTGACGTTTTCTTGCTGATTAGCTTTAGTTCTTTGTAGATCCTGGTTATCAGACCTTTATTAGCTGTAGAGTATGCAAATATTTTTTCCCATTTGGTAAGTTGTCTACTGACTCTATTGATTGTTTCCTTGGCTGTGCAGAAGGTTTTTAATTTAACCAGGTCCCATTTATTAATTTTTTTGTTGCTGCGCTTGCCTTTGGGTTTTTTTTCATAAATTCTTTGCCTAGACTAATATCTATAAGAGTTTTTCCAACTTCTTCTAGAATTCTTAGTTTCATTCCTTAGGTTTAAGTCTGTTATCCATTGTGAATTAATTTTTGTAAGAGGTAAGAGGTACGGATCCTGTTTCCATCTTCTACATGTGACAATCTAATTTTCCTGGCACGATTTATTGAATAGAAATTTTTTCCCCAGTGTATGTTTTTGTCTGCTTTGTCAAAGATCAGATGGAAATATGAGGATGGTTTTATATCTTGGTTCTCTGTTCTGATTCATTGGTGTAGGTCTCTGTTCTAGTGCTAGTACTATGCTCTTTTGGTTACTATAGTCTTGTAGTATAGCTTGAAGTTTGATACAGTGATGCCTCCCAATTTGTTCATTTTGCTTAAGATCGCATTGGCTATTTGGTCTTCTCTGGTTCTACACGAAGCATAGAATTTTTCTAGATCTGCACAAAATGACATTGATATTTTAATGGGGATTGCATTTAATCTGTAGATCATTTTGGGTAGGATAGACCTTTTAACATGGTGATTCTGTTGATCAATGAGCATGATGTATTTTTCTATTTGTTTACAACCTCTGAAGTTTCCTTCCTCAGTTTTCATATTTCTCCATGTAGAGATCTTTCACCTCCTTGGTTAAATATATTCCTAGGTATTTTATTTTCTTTTCTGCTATTATAAAAGGTATTGAGTCTTTGATTTGTTTCTCAGCTTGACTGTTGTTGTTGTATAGGAATGCTATTAATTCGTGTACATTTGATTTTGTAACCTGAAACTTTGCTGAAATTATTTATCACTTTCAGGAGTACCTTGGCAGAATCTTTGGGGTTTTCTAGATATAAGATCATATCATCAGCATAGAGCAATAGTTTGATCTCTTCTTTCACCATTTGCATACCCTTGATTTCCTTCTCTTGCCTGATTGCTCTGGCTACTATTTCCAACACTATGTTGAACAAAAGTGGTGATAGTGAACATCCTTGTCTGGTTCCAGTTCTCAGTGGGAATTCTTTCAGTTTTTCCCTGTTCAGTATGATGTTGGCTGTGGGTTTGTCATGTATGGCTTTTATAATATTGAGGTATATTCCATCTGTGCCTATTTTGTTAAGAGTTCTTATTATAAAAGGGTGCCAAATTTTGTCAAATGGTTTTTCTACCTCCATTAAGATTATCATGTGGTTTTTGTTTTTGCTTTTATTCATGTGATGAATCACATTTATAGATTTGTGTATGTTGAACCATCCTTACATCTCTGGGATGAAACACACTTGATCGTGATGGGTTATTTTTTTGATGTGTACCTGAATTTGGTTTGCTAGGATTTTATTGAGAATTTTTCATCTATATTTATAAGAGATATTGGTCTGTAGTTTTCTTTTTTGGTTGAGTACTTTCCTGGCTTTGGTATCATTGTGATATTGCCTTCATAGAATGAATTGGGGTGATTCCTTCTTTGTTTTGAAATAATTTCTACAGTATAGGTACCAGTCGTTCTTTGTAGGTCTGGTAAAATTGGGCTGTGAAATCATCTGGGCTAGGACTTCTTTTTATTAGGAGATTTTTTATTGCTGCCTCAATTTTGTTACTGGGTACTGGTCTGTTCAGGAGTTCTGTTTTTCCTGATTTAGTCTAGGGAGATTGTGTTTCCAAGAATTTGTCCATTTCCTCAATGTTTTCAAGTTTCTGTGCATAGAAATTTTTATAGTATTCAGAAATGATATTTTGTATTTCTGTGGTAATAGCTGTAACATGTCCTTTTTCATTTCTAATCGAGCTTATTAGGGTCCTTTCTTTTCTGTTTCTGATTAATCTAGTGAGAGGCCTATCAATTTTGTTTATCTTTTAAAAGAACCAACTTTTTGTTTCTTTAGTCTTCGGTATAATTCTTTTGTTACTGATTTTATTTAGTTCTGCTCTGACCTTAGTTATTTCTTTTCTTCTGCTGGGTTTGGGATTGGTTTGCTCTTCCTTTTCCAATTGTTTGAGATGATTTATTCAATTGTTGATTTGTGATATTTTTGTCTTTTGAATGTAGGCATTAATGGCTGTGAATTTTCCTCTTAATGGCTGTTGCTACTGAATCCCACAGATTTTGATAACTTGTATCCCCTTTGTCATTTAATTCATAGACTCTCTTGATTTCCATCTTAATTTCCTTCTTGACTCAATAATCATTTAGCAGTAGGGTGTTTAATTTCCATGACTTTGTGTAGAGTTGAGTGTTTCTATTGGAATTGATTTCTAATTTTATTCCACTGTGGTCTGAGAAGATGTGTGGTATAATTTGTATTTTGTGAAATTTGTTGAGGCATGTTTTGTGGCCTAGGATGTGATCAGTTTTAGGGAATATTCCATGAGCTGTTGGGAAGAATGTATATTCAATGGTTTTTGGGTAAAACATTCTGTAAATGTGTGTAAGGCCATTTGTTCTAGAGTTTCATTTATGTCTATCATTTTTTTGCTCATTTTCTGCTTGGTGGATCTGCCTTGTTCTGTCAGCATGGTGTTGAAGTCCCCAGCTATAACGATGCTGCTGTTTATCTTTTTTTGTTTTTTTTTTGTTTTTCTTTTTTTTTGTTTTTTTTTAGATCAGGTAGGGTTCGCTGTATGACTCTGGATGCTCTTGTGTTAGGTGCATAAATATTTAGGATTGTTATATCTTCTTGTTGGATTATTCTCTTTATTATTATATAATGACCATCTTTTTCTTTACTTTTGCTGATTTGAAGTCTATGTTATCTGATATAAGAATAGCTACACCAGCTTTCTTTTGGTTTCCAATTCGAATGGAATATTGTTTTCCATCCCTTCATCTTGAGTCTGAATGAGACCTTGTGGGTTACATGTGTTTCCTGGAGACAGCAGATACTGGCTTGTATTTTTATTTTTATCCATTCAGCCACCCTATGTCTCTTGAGTGGGGAGTTCAAGCCATTCACATTTATTGAAGAAATTGATAAGTGGGGAGGATTTCTGTTCATCCTGTTGAATAGAACTTTATTGCTTTGTTTTACCACTTGAGCCATTATGGTACTTGGGCCCTGAGCTTTAGGTTTTGGATGATTTTATATGGGTGGGTGATTATTGTGCTGATCTGTGTATTAATATAATGGAGTTCTGAGTACTTTCTGCAGGGTGGGGCGGGTCTTGACAAGAAAATATGGAACCCTTCACAAATTTGCATGCCATCCTTGTGCAGGGGCCATGGTATTCTTCTCTGTATTATTCTAATTTTAGTATATGTGCTACCAATATGAGCACTGTACGAAGGTTTTCAATAAGACCATATTATGAATAGTAAGACAAGTTTACTCCAGTAGGAGTTAAGATAGCAGCATATATTTCTGCTATTAGCTTGGCATTATATTAAATTCATAGTGTTGATATAGCTGTATTTATACTAAATACAGAAATTAATTCCTTATATGTGATTGGGCCCAGAATTAACCCTTTTGACCTAGTTTCCCATTCCTTTCCCTTCCATTCATCCTTAACTACTCTGTTTCTCTCTCTCTCTCATCCCTCTCTCCATGAAGCACTCTAGAATAATTAGGAGATTAGAATCTGAAACGTGTGATTGTGATGGTATAAGTAGATCTCTTGGGACCCCTTTTGTCAGGAATCCCCAAATTGATCCCATAGATTTGAAGTAAGTATTCCCAGGATGTTTGGAATTTCATTGTGGGGTATTGGTTTTTTCTCAGCTTTTTGACCTTAAGCACATCTAAAAGGCAGTTCCCTGGAGCTCCAGAGGCCCCTGACTTAATGCAAAATATAGTTAAGATTAGTACAATTCTCTCTGCAGCTGCCTTATGTTGTGGAGAGCAAAATATGAAAAAAATACAAAGTATTCAGGTCAACTATTGAAATATGAAGACTTGACTTTATTTTAATAAATAACAGTCTATTATTCTAAATCATTAAGAAATCTTACAAAGGTGTCTGATTCATAATCCAGGTAATAACTACTGAGAAAATCTAAAAACTTATTTTCAGTACACATAGGAGTTATGTCAATCCTAGTATACAACTGGTAGAATTGGAACACTGACAGCTGCATCCAAGTTAAGAGATATTTCAAGGATTCATGTACTCTCAGTCCACTTCTAATCTTAAAATGTTTCCAAGACTATGAAATATCTTGAAATAAAATCTTAAAGTTACCTTTTAAGTAAAATCTAAGTGAAGAATGCTTTAAGAATTTAATGAAATAAATTAATTGATGAACTGTTGATATATAAAGCAACAGAAAATAAAAGATACGGTTTGTGAGAATTCTTCAATGCGTTTATCCTGCCAGATAGTGATAAACTTGTACTTGCCTCTAAACATTAAGATTTAAAACTCACTATATATTTCTTGTCTTCATAAAAGGAGGTTAATAGTTTTCTAACCTCAGATATAGATGTAGACCCAAAATATTAAACGAGATTATTAGATCATGGTCGAAATTCAAATCCTGGAGTTTATTTATAATTTATCTGTAATAGGAAAATGGAGAAGGTGAAGGACTACAACATAGATGGAGAGCCTATTGCTTTAGAGATATCATTTAATAACCAAAATAAACTTATGAGGTCAATGGTGTTATTCAACTTTTATTGAGGAGGAAATTGAGACTCAGACAATTAATTAATTTGCCTGAACAATATAAGCGGTGAGTGAGTGCCAGAGATGAGATTTAAGCTGGAGTGTTTACAACTCCAATGTCAAGGACCCTTTCTTATTCTGCAGACTCCTTCAGGAGTCAAAAATTCTAGATTGTGTCCATTCTTCAGTACAAACAGTTCAGTGCTATATTCATTTTTAATATGCCAATTCTTAGCTAAGCAAGCCACAGCTACATTTGTTATCGCTTCTTTTTACTTAATATCCTTATCTTTTTTCCAAAGACTCTGGACAAGCACAAGCAGTGTTGCTGAGATCTTGTAAATGTGTAAAAAATCTGAAAACTAAGTCCTATTGTGGTGGTGATGGTTGTGGTAGTGTGTGTGTAACCACATCACAAACACATAGACAAATTCCAGTAGACCCTGCTGATAATCTAATTACCTCCAGTGGTTCCTGTCTTTTACAAAGTAATTTACTGGACAGGAAAATGCAATTGTCTCCTAATATATTAAAACTAAAAAAAGAAACATTTAGGCTATATGATAATTTAGGTTTCTTTTTATTTTTGAGCAGTATGGACATTGTAACAGTTTTGATTCTTCCTGTCCATGACCATGTTGTTTGTGTCATCTGTGATTTCTTTCATCACTGTTTTGTAGTTCTCCTTGTAAAGATCTTTCACCTCCTTGGTTAAATGTATTCGTAGGTATTTTATTTTCTTTACAGCTATTGTAAATAGTATTGAGATTTTGATTTGATGGTCAGTTTGACTGTTATTAGTATATGGTAATGCTACTGACTTGTGTACATTGCTTTTGTAACCTGAGAGTTTGCTGAATTTGTTTATCAATTCTAGGAGACTTTTGATGGAGTTTTTAGAGTTTTCTAGATACAAGATTATAGTGTCAGCAAATGGATAATTTGACCACCTCTTTCATGATTGGATGCTTTTTTATCTCTTTTCTTGCCTGATTATTCTTGCTAGGACTTCCAGTATTATGCTGAATAGAAGTAGTGACAGTGGGTATCCTTGTCTTATTCCAGTTCTTAGGGGGAATGCTTTCAACTTTACCCCATTCAGTATGATGTTGGCTGTGGGTTTGTCATATATAGCTTTTATTATTTTGAGTTATGTTCCTTCTATGCCTAGTTTGTTGAAGGTTTGATCATGAAAAGGTGCTGGATGTTTTTGAATGCTTTTTCTGCATCTATT
Organism: Indri indri; assembly: GCA_004363605.1. Lineage (NCBI taxonomy): Eukaryota > Metazoa > Chordata > Mammalia > Primates > Indriidae > Indri > Indri indri. The sequence goes on along the minus strand of RJWJ010000987.1, from coordinate 58,000 downwards.
GAAATGATCATATGGGCTTTGTTTTTACTTTTCTTTATGTGGTGAATCACATTTGTTGATTTGTATATGTTGAACCAACTGCATCCCTGAGATGAAATCACTGTGAATAGGTCTGGGCCAGGGCTTTGTTTTGGTGGGAGGAGGGAGTTTTATTTATTTATTTTTTAATTACTGTTTCAATCTCACTACTCATTGTTAGTCTGTTTGGGATTTCTATTTCTTCCTGATTCAGGCTTGGGGGATTGTATGTTTTTAAGAATTTATACATTTCTTCTGGGTTTCTTAGTTTGTGTATATAGCAGTTTTCATAATATTCATGGATGACATTTTGTGTTTCTGTGGTATCAGTCATGTCTCCTTTTTCGTTTCTATTGAGCTTATTTGAGTCCTTTCTCTTTCAGTTAATTTACCTAGTGGTCTTTCAATTTTGTGTATCTTTTTAAGAAACAACCCTTTTTTTGTTGTTGTTTCATTGATCCTTTGTATTGCTTTCTTAGTTTCCATTTCATTTAGTTCTGCTTTGAGCTTTGTTAGTTCTTTCCTTCTGCTAGCTTTGGTTTTAGTTTGTTCTTTTGTTAGTTCCTTGTGGTATGACATTAGGTTGTTAATATGTGATTTTTCTGTCTTTTCGATATAAGCATTTAAGGTTATAAAGTTTGAACTTTCCCCTTAGCACTGCTTTTTATATACCCCATAGCTTTTTGGAAGCTTGTGTCACCTTTGTCATGCAATTTAATTTTTTTTTTATTTCTATCTTTATTTTATCAGTAACCCAAGGATTGTTCAGCAGCAGGTTGTTAATTTCCATATTTTTTTGTAGTTTTGAGAGTTCCTTTGATAATTGATTTTTATTAGTTTTATTAGTTTTATTTCACTGTGATCTGAGAAGAAGGTACATGGTATGATTTCAGTTTTTCTGAATTTGCTGAGATTTGTTCTGTGGCCTTGCATATGATCTATCTTGGAGAATGCCTATGTGCTGATAAGAAGAATGAACATTCTGAAGTTTATGTGTAGAATGTTCTATAAATGTCTGTTATGTTCATTTGTTCTAGAGTCTCATTTAAGTCTAGCGTTTCTTTGTTGATCTTCTGCCTCAATGATCTGTCTAGTTCTCTCAGTAGAGTGTTGAAGTCCATGGCTATCATGATATTGCTGTTTATTTCTTTCCTTAGATCTAGTAGAAATTGCCTTAGGAATCTGGAAGCTCCTGTGTTAGGTGCATACATATTTTAGGATTGTTATATCTTCTTGTTGAATTGATCCCTTTATCATTATGTAATGACTGTCTTTGTTTTTGCTGTTGTTGATTTAAAGTCTATTTTATCCGATATTAGAATAGCTACTCCTGCACACTTTTGGTTTCCATTTGCATAGAATATTTTTTTTCTATCCCTTTACTTTGAGTGTATGAGAATCTTTGTGAGTTCAGTGGGTTTCTTGGAGACAGCATATATTTTGGTTGTGTTCTTTAATCCATTCAGCTAATTTACATCTTTTAAGGGGTCTTCAGGACCATTCACATTCAATGTTAGTATTGATAGTGAGATACTGTTCTGGACATCGTTTTGATTGTTACATAGTTGCTTTGTTCTCTCCCTTGTGTTACTGTTTTATAAGAGCTGTGAGTTTTACCTTTTTGGTGTTTTTGCACTGGTGGATATTGTTCTATCTCATGTACAATACACTATTTAAGCATTTGTTTTAGGGCAGGTCTAGTGGTGATGAATTCCCTTCATGTTTGCTTTTCTGGGAAAGACTTTATTTCTCCTTCACTTATGAAACTTAGTTTTGCAGGATACAAAATTCTTGGCTGGCAGTTGTTCTCTTAAAGGAGACTAAGAATAGGACCCCAGTACTTTCTGGCTTATAAAGTAATGTTTCTATTGAGAATTCTGCGGTTAGCCTCATGTTTTTTTTTGTTTTTTTTTTTTCTTTTTTGTAAGTTACTTGATGTTTTCCCCTTACGGCTTATAGGAGTTCTTCCTTCATTTTGATTTTGGCCAGTCTGATGTCTATATGTCTTGGTGATTCCCTTTTTGCAATGAATCTCCCAGGTGTTTGTTGAGCTTCTTGCATCTGGGTGTGCAAATCTCTAGCAAAACCAGGGAAATTTTCCTCAGTTATTCCCTTAAATAGGTTTTCCAGGCCTTTTGATTTTTCTTCTTCGCACTCAGGGATGCATATAATTCTTATATTTGGTCATTTTACATAATACTGTATTTCTTGTACACTTTATTAATTCCTCTTCATTCTCTTTTATTTATTTTAGACTGTCTGGATTAATTTGAAAGAATTTCCTTCAAGTTCTGAAATTCTTTCTTCTGTTTGGTCTAATGTATTTTTACAACTGTAGACTGTGTTGTGTATTTCTCTAAATCTATTTTTCATTTCCAGAAGTTCTATTTGTCTTTTAAAAAAAAAAAAAAAAAAAAAACATATCTCTTTAGTCACTTTTTTTTTTCATTTCCTGAATAATTCTTATGATTTCTTTGAGTTGGTTTTCATTTTCTCTTGGATTTCATTGAGCATCCTTACATTCCATATCTGGAATTTATTACCTGTCATTTCAGTATTTTCATGTTGGTTGGGATCCATTGCTAGATAGCTGGTGTGCCCCTTTTGGGGCATGTCCTTTCATTCTGATTTTTCATACTTCTAGAGTTCTTCTGCTGATTCCTTCTTATCTGGAGCAGCTTTCACTTCTTGTTTTAGGGTTTTTCTTTTGTTTAAATGGGACTCTTTTCTCCCTTTACTTTTAAGGGTGTGTCTGTAGCATATGCTGGGTAAGAACTTTTGGGTTTGCTTGTGGGTTCTTTGGGGGTCTAGGTTCTGGATGGATACCTTGGTTATAGATATCTTTAGTGTTGTGGTTTTCTCAGTTGCTAGTTATTTGTAGGCTTTAGTGGTGGTGTACCATGGGCATGGGCAGATTTATTTTCTCTTGTCAATAAAGGAGGTCTTTGAAATAATTTCTCTTTCCCAGCCCTGTGGTCTTCTTAACAGGTTGAATTACATTGCGACTGCCAGTTTAATCTCTTAGTAGGTGGCACTTGTGGGTAAGACTCAGTCTTGCTTTGTGTGATTAAATCAGTAAATGTTGTAATGGCTTATACAAGTTGTCATCCCTGCCAGTAGGTGGTGCTTGCAGGAAAGAGCCAACTGCAGTGGTGTTTTCTGAAACCTGTGACCAGCTCTGGTCAATTGGGAGAAGCATGTGGATGTCCCAGGTAGTGGGCAGGGCCCTGGAGCTCCAGGGTCACTGGTTGTGCTTTACTACAGCTGGGAGCATGAGGGAGTGAGGCTGGGCAACAAGCCTGCCATCAGGCTCCATAAAGGCGGGCACAAGAGCTATTCTCATCAGTTGTCAAGAGTCAGCTCCCAGGCTGCTGGACAAATCCACCAGGGAGGGCCTGAAGCAGCTCCACCAAGCCAAAAAGTTTGCTCATGGGGGAGGGTCAGTCTGGGATTCAGAGTCATGTTTCACTTTTCTCCCTCATCTTTTGCCCCGTGGATCTCCTTCTGGCATATGGCTGCAAGCAGCAGCCCAAACTAGCAAAGCTCACCAGCAATGGCATTGATGCTAGGAGCTTCTCTCTCCAGAATCCTGCCTTAGACTGTGTGGCTTTCCTGTGTGGGGAGGGGTGCTCCATGAGTACACTATGGCTTGGATCTACACCACACTCTCCTTTTAGTTCTGCCTGTGTGGACTCTCTCCCCTCCCAAGATTAGTTCACAAATCTCCCCTCCATACTACTGAGCAACATGATTGAGTCCTGGGTGTATAGGATCCAGCCTGCAGGCCTGTTTTGTGATCCCCTAGTTTCATTCCCGTACCGTGCCAGGGAGAAGTGTGCTGGTCCTGAGTTGTCTGTGGAGCACTCAAGCAGATTTGATGTCCTCTACTTTGGGGTATGCCATCCTCTGCTGGAGCAGCCTGGCAGGCAGTGCTGCCAAAGGCTGGTGGTCAGGGTGCTTACAGTCCAAGCACCGCTGGTCCCCTATAGGTCTTTAAGAGGAAAGGCACGAACCCCACTCTTTGTGGGAGCTTGGATGTGGTAGGCACACCAACAGAAGGAAAGCAGCCACTCCTAGGAGCTCCAGCTCAATCATCCCTTGGGGCACCTGTGCCAACTTACATGGGTACTTCCATGGCTTGCCAGCAGCTGTGGGCAGGGTAGGGGAGGAGGATCAGAAGAGTCTGAATGGAGAAGATCTGGCAGTCTGGTCCCTTTTGTCCTGAGGAGTCCCCCTGGCCTGTTGCACTCTCCTCTACCCTGAATGCAGCCCACCCTGAATGTCCAAACTTTGTGATCACACAGTTCCTCTGGGATCCAGAAGCTCCCTGTGGCCACTACAGTGTGGGCAGGAGTTGGGAAATGTTTCTGTGGGAAACAATGAGAAGTCAACTGAAGGGCTGAAGTTCCCTGGGGAGGACAAAGGCACAGAATGGGTGGAAAAGCAGTATGGTGCCCATCCCCTCGTCTTGGAACTTTTTTGAGGGGGAGCAACCCCAAGGGTGCTAGAGCCTATTGGTGCTTTCTCTTGAGACCTGATGTGCTTAGGGACATCTTTAATGTCACTGATTAATAGCTCTGTTATTTCATTGGGAATCTCTACTGGTGTGAAATTTGTTTCTCTCCTATGTTGTGGATGACTGGTTCACTTTAAGATTGAACTTACATTAGTTGAGGTATGCAAAACAAGGACTTTTTGAAAAGGTTACTGCAAGTCCACTTTGCTAGTGATAGCATGAGAAAGTGTGGTGCTGCCACATGTTAGGTAGTGGTTGGACACTAGACTAGAAGACAGAGAACTCTGAATCTTTCTCCATTCTCAAAATGAATTTATTGTGTGATTTTCAGTGTGACAAAGTTTCAGGACCTCTGTCTTTCAATTTCCTCATCCGCAGAAGAAGATCATGACTATTCCATCTAACATATCAGATAGTTAGGAGGATGAAATCAGATTATACTGTATATGAGATAGTATTTGAAAAAATATTATTGTATAACTATAAACAGCTATGAGTAACAAGAGTGACAAGTAATGCTTTTATCATTTAACTGTGTTTTATATTTTTTTATTTTTTAGTTGACATCTTTACCTACTGGGTAAGCCACCAATTGCCCACATATAAGTAGTGCTAATGTGTTTTATGATTTAATGCTTCTCTGTCTGATTCATCTTAATAAATGACAAAGCATCTAGCTCAGTGTCCAGCACATAAAGTATTGAATACATATTTGAATAAATTGTGTAAATATACTTACAGGATATAGCATATCAGAATCAAGCTCTTTCAAGGCTGTCATATCTATGCAAATGTCTTATATTTAATGTTTTAGCTTGCAATCTGCACTTTGCCTTCAGAAAATTATCTCATTAGACCAAAATGTTAACATGAGGTTATAAATTGTTCATATTTTGGTTGTAAAATAAAAAATACTTAAGTGAGTAAGGTTTGAGATAACCCATCACACCTGATATCCCTGTAGAATAAAGATTAGGGGAGAAAAAACCAACCTAGAAGCCAAGATAAAAGTATATATCTGTGTGTATATCTGTATATTTTGCCAGTAGCACATATAACTCTGATGTCTTATGTTCAGAAAAAATTTACTGAGCTAGCTGTAGAAGTGTTAGTTATTAGATTTTTTTGTTTATTTCCTGACTTTATCCAAATTGTAAAATTTGAGGGGAAAATGAGTATCATTAGTATTTGTGTTTTGAATTTCGTTGAGTGGGAGACTTGCAGTGCTTACTTTCAGGACTTAGAGTGTATTATTTTTTTTTTTGTTCTGAATATTTTCATAATTTATATAAGGGCTGGATAAATGCTTAGATTCTATAAAAAGGTATTTTTAAAATATGCTTGTTATAATCCCAAGGTCATAGAATTATTTTAATGATTTTTATTTTTACAGGTTCTGGTATATGATTTAAGTGAACCTACTAACATTTTTATTAATAATTAGATTAAAATATCCAGTTAGAGATGTAAATGGATTCAATCATTGTGGAAGAAAGAGAGCTCTTTTAATAAGTTCTAATTGGATTATTTCTTATTTTCATTCTTCAATATAACAATTTAAAATTTAGAGTAAAAATCTCCTATAGTAGGTGGTCAATTTGTTTTATGGCATGAATCTCTGCCACGAGTGAGGAAATATTGTTAAAAACATTGTCAAATTGAGCTTAAAAGTGCTAGCTTTTCTTCTGTTTTTGTTATATTACCAAGTTGCATACTTTTAGAAAAATCCCAATGTAAGAAGCACTACTAAAAAGAAAGAGACAAAACCTTTTAATAGTGTTGGTTGGATTCCCCATTCTAATTTAAATAAGTGAAAAAATGCTTACTCTAAGTCAATTTTTCTGATACACAATTGGTTAGTGAAGAGATTAAATTATGAATGTCACATTTAATTTAAAACTAAAGAGAGAAAAAGCATTATCACAGAGAATATGCTCTTCTGTGAATGTCATGTGCGACTTGTTGAAGGTCTTTTGAAAAACAAGAAGGAAAGTCCTTGTTGCACGTAAGTTATGTATGCTTAGAGTACCTACCAGTTTGGAATACAGATGGCAAAGTCTGCTTTTGATTATCACTGTTTTTAATGGTAGTTGACTATTGGAATCACCCTGTCTGTACTTTCCACTGGAAGGGAATGAGCTTATGCTAAAATAAAACAGAATGGATCCAAAGACTCTTAAAATCTGTGTAGAAAATAGTATTTTGCCTAGGAAGTTGGGTTTCACATTTTGTGATTCAGTATTTATTGGTAACTTATTAGGAGTTTCTAGAGAGCCCTTTTCTCTCCTTTGTGTTCCTTTGCTCTTCTCAAATATTGGTTTCCCTTAACAAACAAGTATCTTTTGTTAGCATGGTGCTGTATAACAGAGAATGTTGCCAAATTTTAGCGTGCTCATTTCTGTTCATTTCTTGGCCTTTCATATAAGGTTGTTGAGAGGGTTAACAGGGTTAATTCGCATAAACTTCTTCCACAGTTCCTGGCACATAGTCATCAGTATGTTGGGCAGGCAATAAGTACATTTCCATTAGATAGATGAGGGGAATGAGTTGCACAGAAAAATTTATTTCTTAGTACAAAGACATTATTGGGCTCATACAGAGACATCGTTGAACTATACATTTGAGCCGTTCTTACTCCCTTCTTACTATTCAGTTGGCCTGTCATTCACACTATCTCCAAACCTAAAAGTCCTCTACCCACCAGTGTAGTTAGGCAGTGGTGCTTGGCATTTTAGGGGGAAAAAAATCTAGAAAAATGAAAAAAATGCAAATATTATAATATCATGAGATTGAATATAAAAGATGTGGCTTGAGATTTTAAAATTAGAAGAGTGAAATAATTTTTATCAGTATTGTTAAAAGGATTAATATTAATATGTTATTCCAGCATTTATTACATATCGTTATCAACATTTTACTTCCTTACTATAACAAAATTTAAAGTGATATTGTGAGAATGGAATGAGTTCCTGGCAATTTAAAAGGCTCATTGGACATAATGAATTCACAATGTCGCTGGTGCTGTAGAAGTAGTTTACCCTCCCATCAGTGGAAGTCCATTTGCCTTCAGTGAGTGTGCCGGATAACATTTTCAAATGTACTAAATAAAGTATTAACATAGGGCCATGGTTGGGACAACTGGTTTAGTTCTACTTTATACCAGCACTGGTATGGAATGTTTCTTTCAGGAGACAAACATTATAACATTTTTATCTGCAGAGAGAATAGCTTATTTTGCCAAATGCACCATAGAGAATATTTAAGCAAAATGTTTAGTTGCTTTATATAGCTTACCATTCCATCTGTTTGGTAATTTTAATAAAAAAAAAAAAAAAAACCCCACAATTTAAGCACACCATTGTTAAACATTATTTTCCTCTTTCAGTTTGTTCATTTAGCCAGGGAAGCATTTTTTAGTAATTTTACTCATTCTCAAGCTTTTCCCTCAGGTCATGGATGGGGTTAGCATAGGTTAGAGCTGCTTTTATTATTTGCCAAGTGATAAATTGCAACACTTGAACGATAATGGCTTTATTAGTAATTCTAGTAAACCATCATATTTAATGCTAATTCTTTTTAAAGTAAAAGTTTGTTATGAGGCCAGAAGGTACAAGGATATACCTGTTTTGGAGACAGAAGTAGGAAAAAATCTCTCTGTTTAAATGTGTAATCTGTATGGGACACACTCATGAGTTTCATATTCATTTTATTTTCAAAATCAAATTCTTATGTTTATAAATGTTTCCTTATGTTAACTATTTAATTTTTGAGAGTGGATTGATTTCATTTTCAGTGTTATCTGCTACCTGGCTTGCCTAAAAAATTCAAAGATGGTTATGGCCCCCTTGTGGTCAAATGGTGTAAAGTTATCCAGATGGAAAAAAGCTGTACTTTTTCTAAAACAGTGTTCTTGAAAATTCCAAGGCTATGGCTTAAAAATCATAAAACGGTCTGATAGATAATAAAGATATCAGTTGATTATTTAATAAACCTAAGGTCAAACATCCAATTTTTATGTAAATAGATAACTGTTCAGACTTAATGTGAATAATGTCTAAATAATTACATTCCTCACCCTACCCTCTGACATTTTACTTTAGATGTATTAGCAAGGTAGTAAAAAAAGTATGTTTTTTATGATGCTGAATCCTAATTATATATAATCTAATACTTAAAACCTATAAAGATAGGAAGATGTGAAACAGCATCTTTTATGTATGTGTTTTTGGTAGTTAAATCCTAACATTTTTATTAAAATAATTATCTAGTTTCTCACATAATTCATTTTACTTCCTCTTAGGTGAAGCATCTTGAATCATTTTAGAGAAACTAACATTAATGAAAGTAAATTTTTAAAGGATTTTCTTCTTTGTTCAGTGTTTTATGTTCTATGTAAGAAACAAGTTGATATTAGGAAGTATATATATGAATATATTTTAATAATTTATAATAATATAAATAAGCAATTGTTCTTGTCACAGTTATGATAAGACTTTAAATTATTTATACTGAAAAAAATTTGAATTCGAGGGTTTGTATTCTACCTATGGAAACAACATTATATACTTAGAAACAATAATCAGGATTTGGGCCAATTTCTCTCTAAAATAGCATGCAAAAATTATATAAGATTGTTTTATGTATAAATCTTTCAATTTAAAATACGAAAACAGATGGTAGTGAAATAAGCAGGAATAAATCCTGCTATGCAAATATAACTACTATCTGTGAGTTGTTTTAGTGAAACAATCTTTTTAGTTTTGGTGTGGTTGTAAGAGTGGAAAAGAAAACAGGTCTTATATGTGCTAACTGATAGGTATTCAAAGGCTGTCCCGACCAGTACCAATTTGATATTACTATTTTTGTCAGGTCCACTCTACTTGATCTCATGGGATAAACTTCTATCTTCAGGGAAGACATGGAAAAGCTAGCAGAAATTAAATGAATACTTCAATAAAGGTCACAAAGAATTTATCAGAGCTTTGCCAGATTAAAAAATATCTGTGAAGGCAAAACTAATCTCTGGTGTTAGGAGCCTGAGGGACGTTTCTGGAATACTGGTAATTTCTAGGTTTCGATGTGAGTGCATCATATGAAAACGTTTATCTTGTTAAAATTTATTATTTATATACTTTTTTGTATACTATTTTTCAGCAATAAACGAATGAAAAAGAAAAATATTTGTGAACACTTGTAGAATGTTATAGAAATGTTCATGTGAAAATACCGATATGTCAAGAATGAATTAATATTCTTTGAAATACAGTTTTATGTAGAAATCACTATAAAATACTTTATAATTCTTTAATGAAATAAGTTTTATGAAGTATTTCTACTATATGCTTAACCCAAAGTCAGGGAAAAGAAAGCTGTCTTCCAAATGATCAATTAATTGCTTTCATGTCATGAGAAGTTTGCTAGCTGATTTTAAATGTTTGAATATTTATTTAGAAGGTTGTTGTAGGAGCAACCTGAACTGTGTTTTACTCTGAATCTATGTGACCTCAAGCAAGTCAGGTTTTTTTTGTTTTTGTTTTTTGTTTTTTGTTTTTGAGACAGAGTTTCGCTTTGTTGCCCTGGCTAGAGTGAGTGCTGTGGCGTCAGCCTAGCTCACAGCAACCTCAAACTCCTGGGCTCGAGTGATCCTACTGCCTCAGCCTCCCGAGTAGCTGGGACTACAGGCATGCGCCACCATGCCCGGCTAATTTTTTCTATATATATATATATATATATATATATATATATATGTATGTATGTATTTTTAGTTGTCCAGATCATTTCTTTCTATTTTTTGGTAGAGACAGGGTCTCGCTCTTGCTCAGGCTGGTCTCGAACTCCTGACCTTGAGCGATCCATCCACCTCGGCCTCCCAGAGTGCTAGGATTACAGGCGTGAGCCACCGTGCCCAGCCTCAAGGAACTCTTAATATTAGATTCTGAATTTGTAAAAATGGGGGCAATTATTATATACGTTGCAGCATTAAATTAGATGACACATGAGAAAGGCGATAGCACAAAGTATGCACATAATATATTTTTAATAAAAATTAGCTTTTGCAAAGCCTTTTCCCCATTGGGGATCTTACCTTAATCTACTATTGAAAATGAATGGATTTGCTGATTTGCTGGCAATACCAAAAAGTGAACATTTGTTGCTTTAAATATCCATCATTTTATTAAAGCATTAGCCAGATGGATCTATAATTTATACATGGTGTTTATCAATGTGATATAGGGGATGAGCTACGTAAGGGTAGTACTCTCTTTAGGGTGATATTTGGTTTTGAATTTTAGTATTCTATTTAAATTTGTATAATTAGAAAAAATTATTTTGGAATAATTATTTGGGAATAAAAAAACAATATATGACTATTCTTTGGCATTATATTCCTGAGTATATATTCTCAGAAAATAAAAGTAGGAAAAATAGTAAAAAGCCACAAAGATGGAATAGTAAAAAACTATCTGTAGTCTAAATGTCACACAATAATCGAATAGTTGGAATTATAATTTATTCAGTGGGTAGAGTATTATATAATTTAAAACCTAATATTATGAAGACTTTGTTATAATATGGACAGTGATTCATGGGGAAAAGTAAAATTTAAAAAGACTATGACATACCATGACTTCAATGGTGATACCATGGTTCCCATTATTTATTATAATTATATATCTGAACAAAGACTATCCATGAATTAGGAAAAAAAATGTGAACCTTTCTTGAGCTACAGTGTTGGAATTTTGGGTGATAACATTCCTTTAATGTTGTTACAATTTTGTTCTTTCCACTTGGGCTGGATGAGATGGAGAGTACATAATAAATGAAAGAACAGTCCTTTTCGATTAGACCTAGGACATTTTTCCTCTCAGACTGATTTCTATTTACAATACAGTGTGATTTTTTTGGTGGAAATATATAAAAATTTTACAAAATTGAGGTACTTTGCCATGGAGTTCTGTGTTTGCTTCTTTCCAAAATGTACCTTTGAAGTTTGACCTAAACATCTCTTAGAAAATTTAAAAGTGAAATGTCAGTTACTCAACAAGCACAGTTAACATAGCAGCAAATATGAATATGCTGAGGCCTCTGGAAGCTTCTGGGTTTGGTGGCTCATCTGTGTTTCCCGTTGCGCTCCTTGTGCCCTACTCTGGTTATATTCATAATAGAGCAGCAGCTCTCTCCATCCCACCTTGGGGTTGGAGGGCGCTTATTCCAATGCATAGGTGAGCAATCTGTGTTTCCAGGGCAGGTAAAATGTAAACATTTACTTTTTTTTCTCTTCTGGTTCAAGCCCTTTCCAGCTTCCTACAAAGGGCAGGACCTGAGGGCAGGTTCCTGGAGCTGAGCTCTAGGGCCAGGAAGGCTGATTTAATGAATTTTATCAAGTGTCCCACCACCTCATTAAAAGAACATTTTAAGAGGAACATTTGCTGACATGGCTTTTCGAGGATTCATTTATTCCACAAACATTTAGCCAGAGACTTCCATGTACCAGAGGTACAGATGTGAGACTATAAAGATGAATTTGACCTGGTACCTGCCTCAAGCAGCTTATGTAAAGGAGAAGTTTGTCCTGCTTAGTTCAAGACTTCCTAAAATGCAAGCTGCTGCTTTCTCTTTTTATACTACATAAAAAGAAAGCCAAGGATGCTTTTATTATACTGGGGTGTGTGTGCGTATGTGTGTGTGTGTGTATGTGTGAGTGTGTGTATATATATTTCCAGTAGATGTAAATTACATTTTACATAAGCTAGTCTGTATATTTCTAGAAGTAATAAAAATGGCATAATATCTGCACAGTGTGTGTGTGTGTGTTTGTAGAATAAAAAATTTTAATACAAGCTTTTAAAATAGCATTACCAAGAAAGAAAATACAAGATTTAGGTTGCACCTATTTGGCCACTAAATTCTTTCTTTAGTTTTAGTTGAGCGCCAATACATGATTCCCACGTTTTTTTTAAAAAGAAAGAATAATTTTTGTAGCTATCAAAGTGAAACATGTATACACTATGATTCTGCGATTCCACTTTTAAGATACAGTTCCAGCAGATATATGTAAATTGCCAAAAGACATGCACTAGAATGTTCATAGCATCGCTATTTTTAATAGCCCCTAGAAACAACTCGATATCCATCAATGGTAAAATCTGCATTTTGTGTGTGCACTGGACTATCACAGGACAATGAAAACACATCCTTACTAGGAAAAAACTGAAACATAATATCAAGTGAAAGAAGCTACATACCAAATGTCCCCACTTCTCTCTGATTCCATTTCAATAAAGCATGAAGCCGGCCAGACGACTCTGTGGTGTTAGAAGTCAGCACAGTGGTCACCCCTTCGGGGAAGGCTGCAATGTCTGGAAGGGAGCACAAAGGAGGGTTTCCAGTTACATCCTGTTTCTTTAGCTGGGTGCTAATTACACAAGTGTGTTTAGTTTGTGAAAACTCACCAAGTTTTATACTTAACATTATACACACTTTTCTGTAGGTATATTATACTTCAATACAGTGTTTAAAATTAACAGTTAAATTCAGTGAATGGATGAAAAAGTATAACAGGAAATGGAGCTGTGCTTGTAAAAAACATGCTCCTCATTCACCTAAATCTCTGTGTCTATTACAAATAAAGACTATGTCAGTTAGAACAAACTGAGGTGATTTATTCAAAGCTTTCCCTAGCAGCCGTAATCACTTGCATTTGGCAGAGACTCAAAGTCAAGCAGGGGAGTGGGAACATTTTATAGCAAAGAAAAAAAAAAAAGAGAGAGAAAGGCTTTAGGTGTGTTCTGATTGGAGATTGTTGGCCTGAGAAGCTGGAGGTGAACTAGCTAGAAGGGGAACACCACATGCGATTGGTTTGGGAAGCATAATTGGCTTTCTCTGTTTGGTCTTGAGTTAGAAGCTGGGGTGAAAAAAGAAGTTGGTGGTCTCTGATTGTGTTCTAACTGTTCTGTGTAAATTACTGCAGAGGTTGTGTTCTGTCTTCCTAGCTTGGTTTCTTCATAGATTGTGGGTCAGAGTTTGATAGGGTTTGGATGTTTGGCCCCTCCAAATCTCGTGTTTAAATTTGATCACCAGTGTTGAATGTGGGGCCTTGTGGGAGGTGTTCGGGTCATGAGGGCAGGTCCCTCACAAATGGCTTGAATAATAAGTGAGTTCTCACTCTCTTAGTTCCCATGAGAATTGGTTGTTTAGAAGAGCCTGGCACTTACTACCTCACAGTTTCCATAGGTCAGGAATCGGGTATGACCTGGTTGGGTCTTCTGCTTAGGATCACCACCAGGCAGCATCTTACCATCTTATTTGAAGTTTGGGATCTTCTAAGCTTGTCAGTTGTTGGCAGAATTCATTTTTATACAGCCAGAAAGCTCATGGTGGCTTATTTCTGAAAAGCCAGTAGTAGCAGAAAGTCTCTGCTACTTCCGATTTCTGACTACCAGACCCCTTTTTAAAGCACTCATAGGATTAGGTCAGGCCCACCCCAGATAACCTCCTTTTTTATTAACTAAGAATCAACTGATTAGGGACCTTAATTACATCTGCAAAAAACCCTTCATCTTTGCCCTGTAATGTAACATGAGCAATATCCATCATATTCACTGGCTCTACCCATACTCTAGGAGATTATATAGGACAGGTACACCAGAGGGTGGGAATTTTGGGGTCCATTATAGAATTCTGCCTTCCATAGGCCTGACCTCTTTTAGAGGCAAAAATCTGACTTAAATTGAGATGAAGCTATATAAAAAGCCTTTATTTATCCCACTTACTATGAATATTCACTGTAGTAATAATGTGTTTGAGTACTGGTAATGGGAGTCTTAGTATAATATACAGAATATTCACCGTAGTTTCTTTCTCAAATTAAAAATATGCCAAATTCTATATTCTCTGGCTTCAAGGTTTCAAATGAAGGTTTGTAGACCTGGAATGAGTAGCAGAGCAGAAGCAGGTTTAATCAAGTCCAGAGTAATGGCTCTTAACCACTAGGCTATATTGCTATCAAGTGACATTTTTATTAAGATATATTATTAGTCTAGTGAATTTCCTTCTGCATTCTAGGGACATGTTTATCCAAAGAACCCAAACTAGTCACTGTTATTGATAGGTCTGTAATTTCAGAGTTGGAAGAGATTTTAATAGCTTGCTAAACTAATCAGCAATTTGATACATGACTATTTCATCTTCTCAGGGCTTAAAACCCATACTAGAGCCTTGCCCCAAATCAATACCAAATTCTCAGCTTTGTCATTTATACAATTTATTTTCTTTTCCTTTAAGAAGATCAGTTGTATTATACTTGTGTGTCCTGGCTCTTAAAACCCTTTTTCTGTTCTCTGTGAGTCATTTAAGATAATGGCAATAGCTGATTCATTTTCAACTTCTCTCAGCCTGTGTCATGTTCTTTCAGGCTGAGATTCCTGAACTCATTTAAAATGAATAAATTTGCTCTCATTTACATAGCGGGGAATGGATACTATTTTATTTTATTTTTTTACCTTTTGATATCCTAGAGTTTGTATTGACCTCTGTAATGACAACTTCCAGTTTTACTAATCTGTATCCAAGATCTTTAAAGAAGATATTTTAAATAATTAACATGATTTTGGAGAAGTAATCAGTACCAAGGTAGTATAAAATTGTTCACTGTACTTGTGCACATAAGAATTCTAGTATTTTCTGTATTTTATATAATGCAAGGGAAGAACCTTCTAAAACAGTTTTTGTACTACAAGGTAGACTGGGCACAGTGCCTGAGTCAACTGATTTCTTTTTTTTAGAAGGAAATGTTGAAAATATCTCGTATATAACAAAATATACAAATATATATTATAGCCTTTAATTGAAGGATGTAATAAAAATAATCAGCCAAGATACTTTCTTGGTCTAACATTATAGGATCAAGCTCTTCTGAATCCCATAGTATTTATTTCTTGTTCCTTTAAGATGTTAGTTGCTTTTTTCATCTATGGATCTGTTCTAATTTCTAATATAATGGATGGTCGAATGAGCTCCTTCCTCCTCTGCACTCAGGAAGCCTACTCCAATAGTTCTGTACTTCAATTGCTTTTTAATCGATTCCTCTGAAGAGCCAATGTGCCAGCAGAATGACAAACTGTTTCAGAGCCTGCACACCTGTATGAGAAGCTAAATCAGTTCTTCCCCTTCTCTGAAAAGGTTAGGTAATAGGAAAAGTATTCATCCCAGAAAGGAGGTCTAGGTCATAATTGCTTACCTCATCTAAAATGCAGCTTCCGTTCAATCTTTTTCTTGAAGGGTTGTTGTGAGGACAAATGAGAAAATATGTGAAACGCCTAGCAGAGTTGAGTCGGCCCTCAGTAAATGGTGGCTATAGAGCAGCGGAGTGGCTGTGGTTGTGTTGGTGGTGCATTTTGATCTGTTACTACATTTTCAAATCTGTAAAAATCAATGAGTCTTTGGTTTAAGAAACATACTTTGCCATAAATGAGATGGTTATTCACCTGTGTTTTGCAAAAGAGCTTTAAGAAGGGCTGACAGCCTACTAAGCCAACTTAACAATTACCTGGGACACAATTTTATAAAATGATTTTATATTTGGTATTTAAAAAATTAAAGTACAATTACGTTAGGTTTTCTAACATGGACTTTACATTTTATTTTTATTTTGAATAATGAATAGACTACTATAATCTTTATAGCATTTAGTTTTTCTACAGGCCTTAGTCCTACCCTAAGTCTACATTTGCATTAAAAATTGTGATTAATATACATTGATACTCAACTAAATGGGTCATTGACTCCCATTTTAGAAATTCTCTTACATCAGGCCAGGTGCAATGGCTCACACCTGTAATTCCAGCAATTTGAGAGGCTGAGGTGAGAGCATTGCCTGAGGCCAGGAGTTCAAGGCCAGCATGGGCAACATAGTGAGATCCTGTCTCTGCAAAAAATAAGAAAAATTAGCTGGGCATAGTGGTGTGTGCCTGCAGTCCTAGCTACTGAGGAGGCTGAGGCAGAAGGATCGCTTGAGCCCAAGAATTCATGACTGCAGTCAGCTATCATGGTGCCACTGCACTGCAGCCTGGACGACAGAGTGAGACCTTGTCTGAAAAAAAAAAAAAAAAAATCCCTTATTTTAAAAGAGAATAAGAATCAGAAGCAATACCTCGCTTCCCTCAACAAGTTACTGAAACCAGCAATTTTGAGACTACTCTCTAGCAGAGGATGGATAGACATTCCTCTATGTAGTAGGATGGCTGTGTCCCTAAAAGAAAAGGCTTGGTTTTATGTCTTACAAAGCTTTTCTTCCATATAAACTTGGGTGTAGTCTGGGCACCATGGCTCAGGCCTATAATCCAGCACTTTGGGAGGGCAAGGCAGGAGGACTACCTGCGGCCAGGAGTTTGAGATCAAGCTGGGCCACATAGGGAGCCCTTGTCTCTACGAAAAAACAAACAAACAAACAACAAAAATTGTGTGTGTGTGTGTGTGTGTAAAATATAGAAATATCAACTATTCATACCAATTACATTGAATAGGCTTTTTCTCAATCTGTGTTGGGTCATGGATTGCCTTGAAAAATTGATATAAGATATGGAACTTTTCCCAGCAAAATTAATATTAAATATCTACATAAAATTTTGCATACAGTTTATAGAGATTGTGGAGTCTTGAATTCTATTCTGGTAGATGGTTCAAGAATCTCAGATTTAACACCATGATTCAATGAACTTGAGTTGGAAGATTAATTATATAAAACGTCTATTGAAATACAAAGAATTTAAGCCATTCAGCTACTTCTGTCAGGGCAATAAACCTAGTTCTTAATACCTGCTTTACCAATTTCTCTCCTTATTTCTCGGCTGCATCCAGAATGATTTAATTTCATAATTAGAAAAACCTATAGTATGTATTCCTTATTAAATAAATACTTCTGTTCATTATTCACATTTGCATTTTCCCTGATATTCTGTCATTTTAGTTTATTTTCTATATTTCAACCTTTTCTCAACAAAGTAGTAAGATTACTTGGACAAATATTAGTATATAAATGAGAAAACACTTAGAAAAAATTAAGAGAGAAAGAATAATTGTTTATATGATTCTAAGTATCACCGTTACATCACTAAATAGTTGATCCATTTTTGGTCAATGGGATGAACTAATTAGGCATAAAATTTATGCCTCATTAGCGGTTAAATTTGTTTTCCAACAGTGGAACATTCCAACTTAGGTCTCAATTTCACATCCAAATAGGAGCAGAAATTTCATCTGTCATTGCCCATTTTAGCTTTGTTGAGGGGAAGACCCAGATGTCGTGTGGAGAGACATGTGGCCTGGGGACTAGTAAACAGCCACTACATGATTGATGAACAGAAGCAGTTCACACAGTTTGTGTTAAGACAGGGAGCTACGTCTCCTCAGACCTATATGAACTATCAAATGTAGGCTGACTAATAAATAGGTTCTGTCTTATTTCTTACCCTTCCTAACAAGATTGGGCTGGGGAGTGGGGGGGGATGCTCTTTGATTCATAACAAATAATTTGACACATTGTAACAGTAGATCAAAATGATTTTATGAACCCTCTCAGAAAATGAATGTTATAAGGAGACCAGAGTATTTTAGTTGTGGAGTTACTTTTGGAAATTATTATGTTGATTCATATAGACGCTGGAACCAGAATGCCTGAGTTCAATACCGGACTCTATCATTTACTGTGTTGGGATCAGTTACTTCACTTCGTTGAATCTCAGCTTTTTAAATTGCCAGATGGGTACTATGATTATACCTGTAAGTTATGTGTGAAGACTAAATTAGTTAGCTCCTGGTTGTACAGTAAGAGAGCACTCAATAAATAGTAGCTATTTTTAGTTTTTAATTTGAGATAATGAAAAATGTTTTCCTATAATATTATAGTTGTACTGCATGCTACCTAGGGTTTTTAGGAATTATTATCTACAATATATTCATTCATGCAGCAGATATCTTTGAGGGTCCACTATGTGCCAGACACTGCTGCAGGTCTGGGGCAAACATCAGAGAGTGATGGGGGTGGGGCTGGGACAGGCAATTAGGGTGGGCTGACAAGGAAATACTTGACCAGAGGCTTGAAGTAAAGTAAGAGAAGTGAAGGGAGGAGCCTTCCAGGCAGTGGATCTTTAGATGAGGCAAGGGTCAGAGGCTGGAGGGTGCTTGAAATGTTCAAGGAACCACAAGGAGGCGGTGAGTTAGTAGTAGGGATGTCAAGGGATGTCACGTTGGGAGATGAAATTGGAGTGGGACCTGGTGGCTTCACGTCAGCCCTATCAGGCCGGGGCAAGGGAAGCCATCATGTGGTTTTAAGCAGGAGAGTGCCATATCCGATGTGTATTTTAAGAAGAATATATATCAGAATGTGTGGAGATTGGGGTGACGAGTGTGGAATCAAGAAGGCCAGTTAGAAGATATTGCAGTGGTTTAAGTTAGAAATGATGGTGGTGTCTTGGACTAGTCAGAGGTTGTGGAAGGAAAAAAAAAAAAAAAGGCCTGATAATATTCTGAACTATGAGCTGGATGTTTGACATGAATCTTCTCTGATCCATGCAATAGCCTTAAACAGGAAATACTATTACTCTTTAGAGGTACGATTTGCCCAAGGTCATGCACCTAATGTGCACGGCACGCATACCATCATGCTCTCTGTGTTTCCTACTCTCTACAGCCAAAAGTGAAAGAGAAAAGAAAAATTACATGTGCATCAATTGCTTTGCTAAGCTAAGTAAACTTTTTTTTTTTTTTTTAAATAACAGTTTCAACCCTAGTAGATTCCTTAGGGAAAAAGGTTGTAAAGCTGGCAGATTGAGAAGAATGGAAGACTTTGTATAGCACATTTTGGAGTTTTTATGGTTTGGGATCCAATGCACTGAAAGAATGAAACTTTTAGAACAAGCTTAACAGCAATTTTGCAATAAAACGCTAGAAGCAAAGTACAAAAAGAAAAAACCTAACAACCAAAAATTCTGGAAAAAAAACATGTTTCAATTTTAATTGGATGTTTATTCATTCATAGGTAACAATTACTATAATGATTTACTACCTACGATGTTGATGGATACTGTTAGATACTTGGGATAAAAAAATGAATGAGAGATGCTCCCTGCTCTCAAGACCTCAGCTTTATAATAAACAAACATAACCTGTATTGAAAGAAAAGAAAAAATGTTCTGTTAGAAAGTAGAAAGCAGTAAGCAGTTATGTGTATTGAGTATGGCAGGGAAGTCATCAGAGAGGAGAAAGCATTTGTGATAGATCACCTCTTCTGTTACAATTTAAAAGTTTATTTGATCCATGGAGTAAAACAGCTTTCATTCTTCATTGGCTCCCAATACTCTTGGACCTAAAAAGACTTTCCTGTGGCTCAAACTAAAAACAATGTTCTATCCTGCATCTCAGCGTATTCTAACAGAGTATAGAAAACTACGTGACTGTATTAACAGGTATATAGGACTGCAGTTACAAGTAAATAATGTAATATATCTGTATTCTTGGATAATTCTATCTGGCCACCCAGGTCTCAACTGACCATGGATCATATCAGCCTCTGGTCATTATTCTCTTAGAAATATCTTCTAGAAGTCCCATTTCTGGGTGAGCACCATCAAATCTGCCATGCAGTAGTGACTCTCCTTGGCCCGCCCACTTTCTGCTGTTTTCTCTTTGAATTGCATGTTTGGGCTGCTGCTTTGGATTCTGTGAGCAACAGGTCTATTCTGCTTCCTACCTCCCACAGAATCCTCATTTTGCTCTTTCTTTAAAATTTTGAGACAGGATCTTGCTCTGTCGTGTGGGCTAGAGTGCAGTCATCATGGCTCACTGCAACCTCAAACTCCTGGGCTCAAGCCATCCTTCTGCCTCAGCCTACCAAGTAGCTGGGACTGCAGGTGCATGCCAGCACACCCAGCTAATTTTTTTTATTTTTTATTTTGTGCATACGGGGTCTCGCTATTTCCCGGGCTAATCTCAAACTCCTGGGCTCTAGTGATCCTCTGACCTCAGCCTCCCAGTCCCAAAGTGCTGGGACTACAGGCATGAGCCACCATGCTGGACCTCTTTTTGCTCATTTTTTAAACAATATTCTGCCATCACCTAAAGGAATGTGTCCTATTTTTGAGTAAGGGATAGGGTTCCTCATATACTGTTAAAACTTTTGTCGTTATAGATAGATTAAAAAGAAGCACTTATTTTCATTTTTATTACAACTGACGGGACTTTCACCACTCAAAACTGCTCAGCTTTTCAGACTACAAGAGGTTTTGGGTTTTGTGTTTCTTTTTTTGATGTCAAACTCATCAAAATTCATCAAAAACTCATGGTTATTTACCTCAAAGAGTGACATTATAGAAAATATTGTATAACTTGTCCTGAAGTCATTTGAATGTGCTATCAGAATTTGAAGTAAACTATTATTTTTCTAACATCGAATTGATTTAACAACAATTTAACAACAGGATGAAGCTGCCTTGCTCTGAGTGTGGAAATCCAAGGTCACGTCATAGCTCTGGATAGGAATCTGGAGAATCCATTGCAGAGAAAGTGTTAGGAATGAGTTTTCTGTGTAATATTCAGTCCTGAAGCATCATATTTATTTGATACGTGTATAATGCCACTGTGTTTTAGAAATTGTCTCTATTAAAACACTCAAATAGATGGTTCTCAAAATGTGGTCCAGGGACATTTAGGAGTCCTCAAAACCCTTTCAGAGGGTCTACAAAGTGCAACTCACGCATGAGTGTAAAAGATACACTCTGTGTAAGATAGACCTATATGTTTTAATGTAAAAAAGAGTGAAAAGTTTATTGATAGGCTTTCAGGTTCTGTATTATACTAAATTTTTAAAAATTTTAAGAAACTTCTATTTCTTGAGTTTTAGTGTAGTATCACAAAAGATTATCCACAATTAGCTATGAAAGCTATTAAAATGTTTGTTTTCAAGCTACGTATCTCTGCCACTCTTGTCATTTTTTAAAAACCTAGTTATTTTTCATTAAAATACACTGTAAATCATATAATGGTGTTGTTTTTAAATGAATTAATAAATAGTAAATTGTCAGTTTAATTTCTAATACAGTAAATATTAATAGATATAAATTATATACACAAAAGCTTTTTGGGGTTCTCAGTAATTTTTAGGATTGTGAATAAGTCAAGAGTCCAGAACATCTGAGAAATGCTGATGGAACAGAGTTGTCATCCATGACCTAAAGATGTGCATTGACTTCAACCAAACACAGTAAAAATCCATCTAAAGCCAGGCAGCTAATTTTTTGAAGTAGATTTACATTGATATATGAATACAAAATCTGCATCTCGTGGATTTTTAAAAATAATTACTGTCATTTTATTGATTTCTATCAGACCTGCATAATGAAGTCCTCAAAAGTATTTTACTTTCAGATTCTTCTTTGTATTGATCGACAACAGATGCTTGAAGTATTTCCTAGATGTTAATAGGTATTGACAAGCTTAAAGGTATGCTGCGTGCCCTCTCTTGAGAAGTGGAAAAAAGTATCACTACTCCTAATCTTCTGCAAGCTTCTTATTAATGACTGTGACTTCTGCTATTGTCAAAAGCCGTGCTTTCTATTTTTAAAGAATATCGAATTAACAAACTTAATATCTGTATATCATGAGAAAGAAAAATGATTTCATAAAGATTCTAAATATAAAAGCCATTGGCAACCTATAGACCTTTTTCTACGTCTAAAATATTTTTCATGAATATTATTTGGTTGGTTCCTTTAACTATTGATATTTAAATGTTCTCATCAAAATAAGATAAAATTGAATTGTAAAGCATAGATTAGAAGTTTGCTTAGATATTTCATAACTAAAATGTAGTTGGCATTTAAGATAAAGCATGCAGTTTTTATTTAAGCATGCATAGATTTAAAGTGACTATGTTAACTTTTCTGACAGTTTTCTGGTTTATAAAAATTTTCAGAAAGCTGAAAATAGGTCTTTGTTATTCAAAGAAAATGACACTCCTTTGAAAATATTCCTAAAATGATTAAAACATGACTTAATGCCACCTACACTGTTGCCTACAATTCTTTGTTTAAAAATAAATGCAATAGATAGTGGATAGTCTTTTAATTGTTTTTATATATATGTGCACACAAATACACACACACGTAAATATAAACAGAGTCTCACTCTGTTGCCCCAGTTAGAGTGCAGTGGCATTATCATAGCTCACTGCAACCACAAACTTCTGGGCTTAAGCCATCCTCCTGCCTCTGCCTCCCAAAATGCTGGGATTACAGGCGTGAGCCAAAGCACCTGGCCTAATTGTTATACATTAAACATCGCATGTAAACAGCAAAAATATCGAATAGCTTAAAGCTTACAATTCTTCATTAATATTGAAAACAGAATTGTAGAGGTGAAAAGGATCACGATGCCTTCATTTAAGAGATGAAAAAAGTTAAAAAAATTATAGAATCAAGTATGCTGATTTCCAAGTTTAAAAAATATATAAAAATAATTTTTGAAGTATGCTAAATTGTTTACAATTGTCAATAATAAAAACTGCCAAATTACTTTTTACTCGATTACCTGTGCTACTTTTATCCATATGAATATAGATGGTACAGGTCTCCTGTAAGACTTTACAATCCCGAACACTTGTAATACTTTTAGACAAGTATTTATTAGGCAACTGCCTCATTCCTTAGGCTATGTCGTTATACAAGTGAATACATTTTAATAGCATCTTTTTGGTAAATGTTTATAATTTAAAATTAATATTTACATCACAGAATAGAGAAAAAAAGCTGCCCTGAAATGGAGGCTCCCATGAAGGCCATTTAGGCAAAACTTAGCTACCCTGCTCTATTCCCTTACCTGTAGCCTAATTTCTTCATTTTGATGCTATAGACATATTTTTAAAAAGTATTGATAATCCAAAATATGTAAGTATTCAAGATTTGAATTGGCTCATGGCATAATTTAAATTATATGGAATGCCTGAAATTTCTTGAGAAAACAAATCACATTCTATCAGGAGGCAGTGGACATACGAGACCGAGGGACATGTGAGTCAGTTCCTCAGCTGCTAGAGAGAAAAGAAATTTTACATCGGTATTAGATCACTCTTCTTTGGTCCATTCTTCCTTCCTGGTAATTAATAAGTCCCTAACTGAAAAAAAAAAAGAAATCTATAAATGTACCGTGTAGAAAAATTCTATGCTTCTATTTTATAGTAAAACACTATTATTTTTCCAGGAAATATTATCAAGTAGAAAATGATCCAGAATACAGTCTGCAAATGATGTTGCTATTTACTAGAGAAGCAGCATTTTCAGGCTTAGTAGTTCTAGGTCTGGAGAAAAACTATCTCAATTTATTCTAGGCTCAAGACTTACTAGTTGTCTGAACTTGAGTAAGAGAGCGAGCCTCCTTATGCATTCGTTTCCTTATATCTTAAATGAGGATAAAAATAGTACCTATGTGAAAACGTCCTGGGAATTAAATAATGTAGTCTTGGTGAAGCCCTAGCATAGTGTCTCCGCATTAAAAAAATTCAATACATGTTAGGCTTGGTTGATGATGATGAAGGCAACAACAATGATGGAAGAACTGAAAAGTAGTTTTCAAAATGAAGGATTAGTGATATTTTTACCCCTGAACCTATTCTGATATTTAATAACTTTACATTTATATTTCCATTTATTTTTTTTAAATTAGTAAGATAGGCCTGTGTTTATTATGATAATAAAAATATATTTTTATGAAACCTCACCATGAATATTGGTAGAGTTCGAGTTTGGGCAACAATATAATAATTGCAGTAAAACTATTGAAATTATAGTTCTACTTGAAATGACATTTCCTGTCACTGTTTCATTTTAAAATAATTTTTTTAGTTGATTTTGGAAAGATATTGAATTTGTATGAACCTGGATGTGAGACTTCTTTATGTGAAAGACAGTCTTTTTCCTGATATTAAAAAAATAAGGCAGAATGTTGTACACATCAGAATAACATGAAGTAAAAATCTTGATTTCTGTTTATTCTGACTGGCTTCCTATTTTATTTATTCCTTATAGCTTTAGGATACTATCACCTTGTGTGTGTGTGTGAATTACAATTAATTCAAGGTATATTTATTGTTTTAAGGGTCCAGAAAAAAGGTGCTTAAGAGGAACAAATTAAGAAATCACTACTCATAAACTAGGCCGGACAGAAAGATGGTATCAGTAAAAAGACGCTGAGCTTCTGTCATTAATGGAGATAGTAAAGACATTAGGAAGAGAAAGGGAATAGCTCTTTATAAAGTACATGGCCATAAAATAATCTCCACTGGTTTGACATAAAAAGAATATCATACGGTATAATTAAAAATGTATTCAACACTATCTTTGTAGTTTATTAGTTGCTCATTTATAGAGGTTTGTTTGTTATCTAGGACATCTTTTCTACTTTTGGATTCATTGTGCTCTAGCTACTTGATTTCGCTAGGAGTCTCTGGTCTTTTGATGGACATGTTTGACAAAGTGAAACCATTCTTAGGAATAAACTGCCTTACTGTTGTGATGCTTTAAGCTCCAGAATGCTTCATGGAAGGAAGAATAAATCGGCAGTTTGATTTTTGGAAAAGGAAAATTTGGAATATTTATAATAAAATATTTCATGACTATGTAGCAAACCAAACTGATTTTGATAAACTGCTTCATATTCTACTGTTATTATTACTCTGTCTAGAAGGATTTGCTTTGTGTGGTGAGAAATTTAAACAACATAGGAATATTTGGAAACAGAAAGGGGGATGAATATCAGGGAGTGGAAAGGAGAAAGAGAAGCTACCTATTACTTTAAAAAGATGCTAGAACAGAAATTCAATACAGCGTTGCTTTACAAAGACACACCTTTGTTCAAGACATGAAACTACTTTGCCAATCGCTGTTTGGCAGGCTCTCACTTCTGATTTCCTTATGACCTCTCCATTGGGTTGTTTTAGACTTGGGAACTTCTCCTCAAATTGATGCTGAACTGAGATACCATATGCAGAAAATTATTTCTACCCAGAGTTCATTTGAGATGCACTTTTTTCCATATATTTGATTGTTTTCTAGTCTCTATATAAAGAGAGAAGAGTCATAGTTTTATACTTAGAAAATATGGCCAAGGAATCTGTGATAAAGTGAAAAGTGAATTAAGCAGAAAGATCTCTATTTGAGGCAAAATTATTTTTGACCAGTTAAAATTATTTTCTAAGGCACAATTAAGATTTATCGTGTGTCATTTTGTTTTTGTCTAATTGAATTGGGCAATAGGAAATGTTTATTTTGCCCAGAATTTGATATGGCATATCAGAGTAAATGCCTCTGATTATAAAAACAAGATGCAAAAATTGTAGTAGAACTAATTAGAAAAACATTCTTTTTTGGGTGAAATAAATTAAGAATTTTAGTGCTTTGAGAAAGTGATTACTATGAAAGTAATTTTGGCATAAAGGAAGAAATGACGGTTAAGAAAATACGATGCAATTAAAAGACTAGGGCATTAGGTTTTAAAGAAGAAGTACTAATTAAAAATTAAATGTCTAATATGTCAGGGTATAATAAATATAAAAGTATAACATGAGAAAATTAAGTTATAAAGGAACTCATACATGAATTACATTAGTACTTAATTATATTATTAGATAATATAATTTATTGCCAGATCATGTTTCAAGTTTCTGAAAAATATTGCATTTATTTTCATGGAATGTGAAATGTAAATTCAGAGACTCAGGTTCTTGATGTATTTGTAGTGAAAGGATCAGATCTCCTGGTTGCTATTACTGTTCTGATACATAGCTAACTGCTTTTATAAAACCTTCTTTAAATTAATTGTTCTTTGGAATGCTGACTTAAATGATATTTCTTTTTGTTAACATTTCCTCCAAAGGAAGAGACTATTGATAAAGCTGAAATGATATATGCTATCATTTATATTGCTTTAAAATAGTTAAACCCTTTGGAGGTTTATAAATGCTTTTAGGTCACAAGGGTGTTACGTGGAAATTAAAGAGTTAATTCATTTTCTTGATACTTAATTTGCTCCACGGAGTAATTTTGATTTATTGTAAACTGAATTCATTGTTTGTACAAAGATTTGCTGCAATCATTTATACTGCTTTTCATTTTAAATGGATGTGTCAACTACGGCCATTATTATAAGTTATGGAATATTTTCTCTGATTTCTGATGATATAGTTTCATTGAAGACATCCATAACTTCCAGATTGAGTACTGTGTGCTATGTTGCCCCACTCAGAACCCCTTGAGGATTGAGGCCATTATGTTCCCGGTGGCTGGGAGTGTTGACACTTGATGGTCTTTGGCCAAAAAACAGCCACCTTGTTGAAGGTCTTGCCTTCTCCCAGAGGGGAACCTGCATCCAATGACTGGTTACTGAGAGGTATGATACAGAGTGAAAGAGGCATCTTATCCATTGAACTTTATTATAAACAGAAGAGCATTATTTCACCAACTTAGAATGGGTGATAACAAATTAGGAAGGCTTTCTCAGAGGTGATAGGTAAGTTTACTTTTCAAATGTGAGTAGGAATTATTCTGGTGTTGCAATGAACTGAATGGTTATGTCCCCACAAAATTCATATGTTGAAATCCTAACCCCCAAGGTGATGGTGTTAGGAGGTGGGGCCTTTGGGATTTGATTAGGTCATGAAGGTAGAGCCCTCATCATTGGGATTAGTACTGTTATAAAAAAGACCCCAACGAGCTAGCTAGTCCCTTTCACCATGTAGGAACACAACGAGAGGTACCATCTGTGAACCCGAAAACAGGCCCTCACGAGACACAGCATCTGCTAGCACCTTGACCTTGGACTTCCCATCCTCCAGGACTATGATAAATAAATTTCTGTTGCTTAAAAGCTACACAGTTTATGGTATTTTGTTATAACAGCCTGAGCAGCAGCAGACAGGTGGAGAAGGGGTGAGCAGGGCATTACAGGTACACAGAACAGCAGAGGATATTTTGAAGTTTAAAAAAAAAATGGTTTATGTACGCAGCTACCAGAATTCTCACATGACAAGTCAGCAAGTACAAGTAGTGAATGACAAAAGATGAGAACAGAAAAATAGTGGCCAGAAAATTGAAATTCTTCCCTGGTGGTCTGGTGGCTAGGATTCGATGCTTTTAGAAAATTAAAATTCTTACATGTCAACATAGGGAAAGTATACTTTGCCTATAAGCAAGAGAGTAACATGATCAAATTTGTATTTTAGATGTGTATTCCTCTATAATTTTAATTGAAAGCAAGTTTAATTGAAAACAGATTTTACTTAGGTTTTTGGTTTTTTAGTGAGCTTGTATTTCAAATCTACTAGGTAATTAGGAGTGAGAAAAAGTATACCTTTATAGATGTACAAACAGTTGAGGGAGGGGAGCTGAGTTTCTTCTGTATTGTTTAGACATGTACTGACCTAGTACTGCCCCTAGATATATCAGCTTCATGCATACACCCGAGGGATCCTATACTCTGCCAGCCTAAACGAGACTGGCTCCTCAAGAGGGTGTCTCTCTTTGTTTGTATGTGTAATATTTTTTAAGAGAACTATTTGCACTTCATCATGCTATATATTTGTATTTTAGAAATTCAGTCTAGAATATTGTTTAAGAACTAGGATATTATGCTCAGATTTCTTGTTTTAAATATCAAACACTGTCTTTATCTTCATTTATGGGGATCATAATGACATATTAGAAAAGGGTAATTTAGTCCCATGGGATATAAATAAAAATGTTTCAATAAAAAAAATCAGAATGGTAACTTTGAATTGTGCCAATTCAGGCAAAGTTTAGAGGCCCAGTGGTTTCAATCGTGACTGAATCCAGTCATCAGAACGTTGGCTCTGCTATTATCTATGAAGGCATTATTCCCTGGTGGAATTTCCCCATGTTGAATAAAAGATGGAGCACAGCAATTCTAGGCATATGTTCTACAAATTTGTCAATTGCAGGGAAAAAATAGTGTGCCTCTTGTCCAATGGTTCAGAATAAGTCTTGGATTGAATCTTTACCGTTGCTCCTTGTACAATTGCCAGATCAAATTCAGTGTAGCACTTATATTTGAATTTCAGATAAACAATGAATCATTTTTAAAAGTGTAAGTCATTGTATATCTGAAATTCAAATTGAAGTAGGTATCTTATATTTTTATTTGCTAGATCTGGCAACTCTTCTTGGGGCCCTTGTCTATTCTCGTACTCATCATTCTGGTCAGGATAATGGAATGTTTGACTAGTCCTGGTTATATGCCTTATTAACTAAATCTTCTTGCCCCCAAAGCAAATCAATTGAGAAAGAGTTCTAGAAGCAGCCTCGCAACAAAAATCGAGGTGCTATTATAAGACATGCTATACAAACAGAAAACAAAAATATAAACAAAAATGTTTTATGCAAATTGTATCTATATAATAGAACTTTTGCGACAATTACATCATATGGGAAAATTGTTTTAAAGCTGTTTAAGTGCCTGGAACACAAAAACCTTAGTAATTTTTTGCTACTATATATACTATTACTGTTCTAATCCATAACATTTACCACATTTGTTAAGCAAACATGTATTCTATATAATTTCACAATTTTTCTGTTTTCAAATTTTAATAGGGAAAAAAACCAATAGGAAAATGGTGAGGTAATTCTTCCGTTAAATAACTTTGGGTGTTAGACTCTCCCCCCTCCCCCCACCTATTCCTAGGGACAGAGAGAAATTACTAGCTCTGAGGATATGAACATTTTGAAATTCCTTAATGTTTATGCTGAATTAGCAGTCATAGTTCTGCAGAAATCCAAGTTCCAAACCAAGACAGTGCTATTTCCAGTAACCTCTTCACAGAGACCCATCCAATAATCTAAATTCTATCTCTAATTCCCAGTTCATATGACCCCTTACTACCAAAGTCACCCATTAAGTTAAAAATTACTGGCCATACTTCTCTGGTATGGGAAAAACAGTCTCAGGTCCCACCCCCACTCAAAGAAAATTCCATCTTAGAGACAGTTC
This sequence comes from Indri indri, assembly GCA_004363605.1. Taxonomy (NCBI): domain Eukaryota; kingdom Metazoa; phylum Chordata; class Mammalia; order Primates; family Indriidae; genus Indri; species Indri indri. Next base: position 28,413 of record RJWJ010000987.1, on the reverse strand, counting down.
AGGAGACCTGAAAATTCAATGTCGTCACCATTTTTCCAGAGCTATTTACTTTTTTCATGCTGACATCTTTGAGTATATCACATACCAGAAGCAATAAATACAGTAGATGAGGAATACTTGAAATAAGATTCAAATTAAAGTTTCAAACTATTGCAGAGTCAACATAATTTTAAAGATGGCTGTTCTGAACTAATTTTAATAAAGGAAACAACCCATTATAAATTACCTTCTCAATTCATTTATTCAACAAATACATGTACAGTATATGCTGTTTGCTAGGCACTGTTCCTGGAGACTGTACATTTATTTATATTAGAATCTGTGAAAAAAATTGATTTTCTGTTTGAGAAATTTTAACTAACTTAATGACTACTGATCTCCAACAAGGAATCTGATAAATAGTGCCATTTGTCTTATTGTTAACAGCTCTTTTTAATTTTTAAAATTTAGCATAATGATTTAAGAGTCACACTTAGATTGGGGTTGTTTTTAGGTTGTGTTATAAATGATGGTCGAAAGTACTAAAAATATCCTTTAGTTTGTTAATTTTTAGAAACAAAGAAGCAAGATTCATTTGATTCACACAGTGCAAAAATGTGGCACTGGCTATATAGGGGAACAATTTGGCAACAGTAAAACATTGCACAACCTCCATTATTTCAAAAATAAGGCATGTTTTTGTTTCTTTGACTATAAGAAAGAATTAGAGATAGAACTTTCCTGGCATACATACAGAAACGAGCTCATTAGTGTTGGAATCTATCTCTTATAACTGTTGGGAACAAGGGAAGAAAAACCAATCTGTTTGTTCCCTGTTTCATATTCATGAGGGTGCTTATGAGGTGGTTTGATTGACACCCTTGGTATATGTTGTCTGCTTTCTTTAGATTAAGCTGGGGGTTTCAGTTCACCTATCACTCACTTCCACTTTGCTACCAAGGTCTATTGTGGCTCTCTTTTCACTCTCTAAATTGTGTTGTGATGAATTGCCCACTTGGGAATTTTTAGGACATCTTAATCCCAGTCTGACAGAAATCCCTTCGATAAATAATCTACCAACCCTTATGCCAAATGCAAGTGGATCAGTGGACATAGATTTATCACAGCTTTCACAGAATGAAAAGCAGAAACAGGGAGTTTGCTAGTGCACTGAGACTCCACGAATGGTCTCCATTTCCCAGTTTAATTTTCCCCAGATATGTTTGGTTGAAATGCTCTCTGCAGGTTTTTCTTTAAAGCTGTGTATGTGTGTGTGTGTATGTGTGTGTGTGTATGTGCACGCTCATGTATGTGTATGTGAGAGTATTTCTGTATACTTGTGTGTTTAAATCTGCGGTTGCTTCACTGATGAAAAATATGGGAAATTACATTTGTAATGCAATCACTGGAAATCGTTTTTATATATAAGTTGAGTTTTTCTTTTTAAAAATGAATCAATTTCAATTGACAAAATTGTATATGTTTATTGTGTATATGTTGCTTTGAAATATGTATACACTGTGGAATGGCTAAATCAAGCTAAGTAATCATATGCATTATTTCACATACTTATTCATTTATGGTGAGAACCCAAAAGGTACTCCCTTAGCAATTTTCAAGAATACATTGTTATTAAATATAGTTACCATGTTGTGTAATAAATCTCTTGAACTTATTCCTCCTAACTAAAATTTTGTGTAGTTCGGCTTTTCTTGGATAAACATAAATTGACAAAATTGGATAATGATAATGATTGGTGATAATTCTGATAAAATGAAGATGAATTTAAAATTATTTTCAATAGTTTTTAGCATTAACAGCTGTAGAAACAAATTTAAAAGGAGTTATATGAATAATAGATTTAGAATCTGAATAAGAATGGGTCACTTATCTTAAGTAATTTAATTTTTGTTGAAAAATGTATATTTTTACTTAACACATGGGGAGTTAACTTATGGATGTATTAATCTAATTACAATTTTATATTTGAATCCAAGCTATTTGGATATTTCCTGTGTGACAGAAATGGCAAAAAATAAATTTGGTGAATTGTACAATCAGCCTACAATATTTTAATGTAAATTTTATAGATTTATGATCAATTATGAATGATATCAAGTCATTAATGCTATGAAATAAGAGCTCATATCAAAAAATAGAATCTATAATCCTTCATATGCATGAGATACAGGTACTATTCTTCATGTGTATTATATGCACATGTTTATACATACCCATATATAATGCATATTTATTAAACATTTTAAAAAGTAAATAATTTTAAGGAACAGACCTAAAATTGAGTCTTTCTTAGTAATTCTTGCATTATCACACTTAGACTGTGAATTCTGTCACTGTATTGTAGAAGCACCATTCTTTGTATAAAGTGACAGCCACCTTTTCTCACCTTTAAGGTATATGGTATAAGTTCACAGTAAATCAGAATGTGACACGTTGTTATTTGTCATTAAAAGTTGGGCAGCTATATAAGCTTCTTAGGAGAGCAGGAAAGGATCTTTCAACTTCAGTAACGAAGAAAAGAGAGAATTTGTTACTTAGGTATACCCTTGCTGGCAACATGCCCTGTGTGACGTGTGTGTGTGTGTCTGCGTCTATGTGTGTGTGTAGAAACACAGAAAACAATCTATGGAATGGAAAAATGTCTAATTTCCTAAATCTACAGCAGTTAATTTAAATGGGCATATTGTGGTTGCTGCCATTTAAGCAAGACTGGATTTTTCAGAACAGACCTATAAGAGGTTACTAAATTCCTAAATACCAGCTTCTTTCCCTTCACTTCTGGAGCTGCCACTGAGTGACTGTGGTCTCGTTAAGGCTGCAGCACAAGGTCAAGGATTAGAATTGCTTCCGGCCTGATAACTGAAAAAACCAGAGCCCCCAAATTAGTACACTTGTGTGCAAATTAGGCAGTAATACATACTTTTTTAAAACCTAAATTTTCTCCAATTAAGCATGAAAAGTACAGCATAGAATAATTGAAACAAATGTTACAGTTTGGGGTGGCACTGGATACGTTACAAAGTCTTTTTATTGTGACTGTCTCATTTGACCCATGGGATGATTCTGAGAGGTTTGAGGACCGTTACTGTTAAACACATGTCACAGAAGAGTAAACTGAGACACGGGCGGGGGGTTCATTTGCCTAAGATCTCAGTGCTGCCATGGGAGTAGGACCAGGTTTACTGAATTCAGCCTGCTTCATTCCAACCCCTGTGATCATGTTCTCAACCAGGGGCTGATGTAACAGCCTTTCACCCCTCCTGGCCCTCCCCACCACAACTCCAAGAGTTTTTGAAAATATGTGAGGGTGTATTGATTGTCACAGTGAAGGCTGGTGGCAGCTAGTGGATGGAGCCAGGGCTAGTCCTGTACAATGAGGGCTTGTTCTGCCTCAAAATCCTGCCATGCCTGTGCTGAGAACATTTACAATCACCAGGTCCTCCAGGAAAGGAGGTTTCTGTAATTTAATAGGTTTAAATTCCATCCAATAAATGTATTCCTTGTTTTCATTTGTTTTTATAAATAAGTCTAAAGCGATATGGTTTTAAAAAAAGATTTTTATTCTCTAAAGAATATTATAAATAGAACTGGTAAAACAATAAGTCTTCATTCTTGTTTCGGTTTTTAGCTATAACACATACACATGAAAACGTATTTATATTTTTCTATATATTTCAGTATACCCTGTGACTTGTCATTCTCAGTTGGTACTGTCACAAATGGAACAATAATTTTTATCCTCTTTTAAATTTGGTATCCTGCTATTATATCTCATCACCAAATGCACTGGTTACACCTGCTATTCTGAGACCTAGAAAAGAGGTAATAAGCCTCAGGCATTGCCTGAAGAAACAGAACAGAAACTTTTTTTTTGCAATTAAGTTTGCATCTTTTATGGCATATTTTAAATATTTTATTTGGATGGAGCCAATTATTTTATTTCCTAAGTTTATAAAAATCTAATTTGGTTTATTGAAGCTTTTAGCAGTGGTAGTATTGTTACCATTTGACAAACTAGGAAATAAAATAAAATATACATGGTTGTTACTTGTTAAGAGTTACTGATGTAAGATAAATGTTTGATTTCATGGTTATTGTATACTTACTCAACTCTTCAACTCTTCTACCTTTCTCATTCACGAAGGAGAATTTTTAAAAATTGGTACATTTTTAAATGCTTTTTCTATGTAAAAACGTAGACTTTGAACAACAAAACACACACAGAGACACACACATGCACACACTCTCATCTGCTAACAAGAAGTATGGCCTAAATGCAGTTAATTGACTCACATTGAACTTGTAAATTTGGTTCTAGAAATAATAGTTAGGATTTGATTCAAGAAATAGAAAAAAAATTCACGTCATATTTTGTTAAGTACAGATTTTAAAGTCATGGTTAATAGAAATACCGTATACCTCAGAAACAAAATGTTCTTTGGACATTAAGGGGAAACCTCCAAATAAAAGCACATTGTATGTGTTTTTTTCTTTAATTTTTAATTAGCTGATTTTTTTCACAAAGAATTTTTGAGTTTGTACACCTATCAAAATGAAAAGGATTAGAAAAGGCCTATGTAATAATATGATCCAAATTACTGGAGCAAATTAATTCAACTTGGTCCAGTCTTTCTTATGGGAATTATTTGAGTGTATCCTAGTTCTGTGGGTAAGCTTTTTAATACTTCAGAGGATCAGCAATTATACATTATATGCATTGAATTTATATTCGTGTGGATCTTTCTTTTAAGAAAACCTTTAAATTGGGAAATCTATTGTATGGAATGGCATGTATTATAGAAACAATGAGTACTATGGTATCTACATTCTTCTAGGATATTCTAGGAACTTTGACTATTTGAGTTGCAACCATTTTTGACCTAAAAATTTAGTTGACACAAGTATGCACACACACACACACACACACACACACATACATGTGTGTTCTACTTTTAAAAAAGGCGACTCCATTATTTTATCTGTGTCCTCTGCTAACAATAGAAAGGCAGTGTATGTTCTGGTAATTGTTGAAACCTGAAAGACAGGGAAAGAGATATCACTGAGTTGGGAACAACACTTAGCTGAAAGGGAGTAAGTTTCAGTGGGTACTCTGCCCCTAACTACTCTAGTAGGAGCAGACTTAATGAGCAGAACTTTCCCAAGTCTTCAAAATTAGCATTTATTACATATGCTTATATGTAATGTGCAAATGTGGATTATATATAAATTTCAATAATTATATGTAACATATGTAAATCTGTACTCTTTAAATAATTATATAATTTTTTCAGAAGCAGTATCATTGTTTTAGAGCAGGCCTCCTAGAAACAGAGCCTGAAACTGAAATTCTTGTTTGATCTCAGGAAAAACCAGCAAGGGAATGAGGGCAGCAAGACGGGTTAGGGAAACAGCTAAGGAAGGATATGGTTTCAGCTAGAAGATTCAGTTCATCCTGATCCCATGAGGAATGCTTAGCATGAACTGTACCACAAAATTGGTCTCACATCAGGGATGGGAGTCGGCCTCTTGTGTTCCCATGTGAATCAGTCATTGACTATAGGCTCCATGGGGAAGGGGTGGGGACCAGGAAAGGGTGGCAAACCCCATAGAGACAGTCTGGTCACTCGAGGTTCATTCTCCAGAGAAAGGGTAACTGCTGACACTCACTGTAGGGGGATGAGTGAGCCTGGTCACGTGAAGGGGAACTGAGTAAGCACCAACATTGTCCCACAGCTTCACGTCACTTTTGATAACCTGGTAGTATTTACTAAGTGACGTTGTGAGTCTGTGATGCTGGTCAAATTACTCAGACACATAATGTATTGTTTGAAGTATTTTTTGTAAATGGTACCGGGAGCCTTCTCTAGTGATTAAAGCAAATGTGACTAGAACCATGAAAACTGAAAGCAAATTACCTACAACACAGCTTTACTGAAATTCTCTGTGAGATTTTAGTGTTACCAATAAGCACTCTTCCTTCTTCATATCATTGACCTTCCTTTTCTGACACCCTCAGCTCCTCCTTTGTTGTACTTAGCACACAGGTTTACTTGTTTGCTCTCTCTTCCCCGTGGAGGTAAGCCCTGCCCAGTCCCTGCTGAGCCACAAGCATCTCTCCCAGTGCTGGGTATCTAATGGTCTCCTGTCTGTATTTGTTGAGTGAGTGAATAAGAGGCACTGGAAAGTGAAGGGAGTCAACTAGTAGCAGAGATATTTGAATAATTAATAACCATATATACTTTGAGAATCTTTAAAAACTGTTTTATTAAGAACCATTCATAAAGTGCACATCTTTATTATCCATGAATAACATACATACATGCATGCATGCACATGCACTAGCATTCTTCACTCACAGGATTTCTCATCTCAAAAGCTGCATATATTGTTGTCTTTCTTGTATAATTGGCTTTACTTAGATAAGCTAAACAGCTTCACATTTCTAAATCACTGTATGGTTTCACACATGTCATTTTTCTCCTGGAATGTCCTTTTGCATATTTAGTGTTTACACTCTTTTTTAGGAATGCATTATGTTCGAAAGGATGGAATAGTCTGTAAATAGGGTATGTTCACCAACCGGCAACATTTCATGACATAAAGTAATATATAGAAGGATCAAAATAAAGGATTATAAAAAATTTCAAGAAATAAATTAACAGCAGGCAAAGAAAGGTTATATAGAATACCATGGTATAAGTCCAAAGTCATACAAGTAATATACAGCACTCATGTTCTTTATTCATCAGAGAGGAGATAGAAATAAGGCTAAACTCAACTGGCTATATTTATTGTTTTTCAAGATAGACATACACTTTTAGAAAAAATTACAAGAAAATAAGACAATGAAGAATGATTTAAGGACAAAAATTAAAAGATCTCATTATCTTATCACCCAAAGGTATATTCTAATATTATGATGCATGAATATTTTATAAATATTTATGTCACTATCATATAAGTGGTACATCTATATAAGTATTTACACTCAAAGTTCTATTGGATAACCCTTTCTTTTTGCTAAATATACACATTCTACTTGGGTCTATAAGAAAAGAATGTTAGGCATATCAGTAATTTCTATACCATATTTTGCTGCAGGCTTTGTAATATATATGTATATGTATGTATATACACACATATGTTTAAACATTTTTTCCTGTTGAAGGAAAATTATAGTTTGTTCCCAATCTCAGGCAAACCCTGTTCTGGTTGTTGTCCTTTAGATCTGTTTTCCTTATTCTGGTACTTCATAAAATGAAATTATGCAATATGTATTCTTTTGTATCTGTCTTCACAAAGCATAATGCTTTTGAGATTCATTTGGGTTGCGTGTGGCAGTAATTTCTTCTTTTTTATTAATGAGTATTAATATACCACAGTTTGTGTATCCATTCTCATGCCGATGTGCATTCATGTTTCTGATTCTTTTTTTTGTTATTATGAATAGCAGTGAAACTTCTGTAAATCTTTTCGATGTGGATTTATTTTGCTGGGATAGGGGGATTATATGTCTAAAATTGGGATTGCTGGATCGTAAGATGGGAATGTGTGATTTTATAAGAAACTACCAAAGAAAACTCAATTTGAAGATATGTTTTAGCTAAAAAAAAGTTAATTTCTAATTTTTCTCTGTTAAAGTAAATAAGGCTAAAGATGAAGTGTTCAGAAGCAATTAGAATCTTTGCTCCTGTATACTGAAGTATCTTATATAAAGTTCTCCCACAAAGCCAACATAATTCATTACTGAATAAAAGCTTTCAAGGTGAATTACTTCGAAACATTTCTTACATGTTCCAGAACCCCCAAATTTATGCTCATTTATGATGAAATCTAACTACTTAAACAGTTAACATTAGTTATAATGTAATCTAAAAAGGCATTCTCTTTTCATTAGTTTTTCTAAAATATGTTTCTTGCTCTTATTATGAGCCCATGTAACATACCGTATATTAAGACTATACTCACAGACTGAACACAAATAGAATAATATTTATGTAATTGACCCATTAATGCAAATAAACTAATAAGTAAATGCAGGCTAGTGACAGCAAAATAAATCTGTGAAAATAAAAATATGTAAATAATACCTCACTCTTTAAACAAATTGATATCACAGAGAACACAATGCTTGTGATAATTACTGCTATAAATTAGAATCACAGGTGTCTGGGAGGAAAGATGTTTGCATATTTGCTTTTCTATAAAAACAGAGGCAAAGGAAATCCAGACCCTTCCTTATAAATGTGAGGAAATGAGAACAAACCATTATAACCCCAACTTTGAGCATTAAGTGAAACTCCTCACAAAGCCAAGTTTTATTAACAAATGGGGTAATATATACCTTTGCGTAATTCACACCTACAAAACTATGACTCGTTACTTTTGAATAAAAAGGACTATCACAAACTCACTTTCACTGGAGCAGCATAGTACGAATGGAGTAGAAGATCAGGTTTTGTTAGGGTTTCCTCTCCACAATCCCTTTTGTTTTCCTTGATGGTGATCCAAAGTGCAAGGGTGGTGTCCACTTAAAAAAAAAAAAATCTGTTTGTGTTCAAATGTAAATAGAATAGGCTGCTTGTTTTCTCATTCTCACTCTGAAGTAGATAGCAACCCAGGTCCACCAAACATGCTGCGTAAAAACAGATGCCCAGCTTTCACCACCAGATATTCTGATTTAAGCGGTCTGGGATCCCACCATGGTATCAAGATAGGAAACTCCCTAGCTCTGTCTCTTATTTGGGAATAATAGTATTTGGGAAACACTGCCTTAGGTTCCTTGTAGCTCACAGAGCTCCATGAGTCCCTTTTTCAGGCAGTGAGGCTGAGGTGCAGAGAGGGGAAAGAACTTGCCCAGGAGCCATACGGAATGTTTGTGGCCAAGCCAAGATAGGAACATAGTGTTCTTGTACCCCACTGACTTACCCCTCCCATCCCACTGCTCCTCTGGGTTTTTAACCTCTCTGTGTCTTGGTTTCCTCATTTGTAAAATGTGTGCCTTAGTGGTGCCAGCTGATAGAGTTTTTGTGCCGATCAAATGAGGTTCTGCCTGTGGCGTGCTTAGCACGGTGCTTGGTTCACAGCAAGTGATATCTGTTTATTGTTGTTTTGTACTGGGGTACAGAAATGAATGGGATTTCCAGGGACTATGAGCTCATTGCAGACAGGGCCTGGGATTCCTCTCTCTGTACTTGGAATTCAGCACAGACCCTGACATTTAATAAAAGTTTTTCAGTGTGGAAAAAAAAAAGTACAGAAAATCCTTTCCCCGTATCCAGCTAGGTATATATGTATAGTGTGTGTGTGTGCGTGTGTGTGTGTGTGTGTGTGTGTGTGTATCATATGTTATATATATATACATTTGTCAATAATATCACTGACAGGATAACAAGATAAGTTAAAATATAATTAAAAACACATGGTAGTATATATATTTACATATATAGTTTTAAAGAGATATTAGAAGGATAAAATATGTAGCTTTATTTTCCTTTTAGAAATCTTATTTTCATGCATGTTATGTTAAAGGTAATTGTAGTCGAATTTTAATTTTTCTGAAAATTTTTTTCTAACTTGTCTGTGTCATGCCTAAGGTACGTCCCACATAACAACGGAATTTGTGAAGAATGATCACCTTTAACAAAGCCTTGAAGTTTCTTTAGTGCTTGTAACACATCACCCGGCATTAAAAGTAATTTCTACCATACAATAAAAGGACCATTTGTCTTTCATTACTCAGCTTCATATATTTGAAAATTATATGCCTGTCAATTCTAGTCCTTGCAGTATAATATCTTACATTTTTGTAGTGATTTATGGTTTACATACTTGTAACATGTACATGATTTTAAATATTTCTAATATTCTTGAGTTAGAAAAATTAGTTTATCTTAGAAATGTATTCTAAGCACCTACAACATGAGATACGTTATACAGAGAATGAAAGGATGAAATTAAAAATATCCTTATTCATTTCATAAATTACCCTTACACCTTAGGTTTTGTTTTTGAACATTCCTATATAATATATCCTGTCATACTAACAATGTTTCTAATTAAATAATCTTTAATAATTAATCGCTATAAATTTTAATCTCTAAGTAACCTATTTTCTTTCCTTTGTTAAAATAATTTATTTGTTTGATAGTTAAATGCTTAAACTAGCCACAATTTTTCATTGAATGTTATAATTTAGTATTTTGATTTTTTAAAAATTCACATAAAAGGATATTTTTCCTCGAGAAATTATTGATGATTATAAAATGTATTTATTTATCCTTAGATAATGCCTTCACTCAATTCTCAAAAAAACAAAAAAACTATTATTTCAAACCTGCTTTCCTCCCACTGTACCATTTTAAAGTAGCCTCTATTCAGATATAAAAAAAGTAGGTGAGAACTACCCAATTTCTTTTGCCCAACCTATTCTCATCCGAAATCTCTTTATCCATCCCCTTTTTTTCTCACTCACGTAAATTGGACTCTATTTTGTTCAAGGCTGACAATCTTCTCTTGGATCTTTTTCCTGACTCTTTAATGACTTTGCTCATCTCTGTCAGCTATTCCTGTTTTCTCTTGTTCTTTCTTAAAGGCAAACAAATCTACAAACAGACGAACTAATGAACCATAAACCAAAAACAACATCTCTGGGCTCAAATAATCTCAATTCTTTCTCCTTACTATTTCTCAACTCTTTTCCCACATCACCATTCCTAATGCCACTAGTTTGATCTGGGATCTTGTTGTTTTTTCACTATTATAGCAGTGTAATAGCTACCTAACAGGAATTCCTACCTCTGATATGTCCCTCTGTCAGGTTTGGCAGTCTCATTCTGTGTTCTTCATGTGCTCTTGGCCAAAGAATGACCAGACATACCAAAATAAGGCAAGCATGAGGTGAAATTTATTGAGAGGGAACAAGAGAGGATTATAGAGCAAGAGCAAGATACATATGCCACAGATGACGACCAGACTCCCTGTCATAGCAAAAGAGCTTGGTTATGGTCCGGGTCTTGTTTTATAGTGTCTGCATAGGGACCTCCCCGTGGTTCAGACATCATCATGGAACCACATTGATGGACACTTGGGAGTTATATGACCTGAGTCTTACTGTGCATGCAGATCTCCTGTGAACCTCTCTGTAAGCCCATGGTGGAGGGGGGCAGGGCATGAACCGCAACTTAGATTTAAGCTAACGACATGATAATTAGCCTTAGTTTGTGCTAAGTCACCTTCCAGATTCGCTAGTGCTTGTGAGTGTAGGTTTCTGAGCTGGAACAATCTCATCTTCACTTCTACCTATGCTGCTTGGCCCATGGGCTAGAGAGTGCTCTGCATTCTTTTGCAGTTGGCATGCTGAGTTCTGATTGGTAAATTAGTAGGGTGTTCCCTTCTCCCTTAGGTATGGCGGTTGCTTGGGACTGGATTAAGATGGGGCAGCAGGAAGGCAGAGCCTGGGGCTCTCGTTGTCCTTCTTCCCAGGTGGGGCAATCGCTTGAGGCAGCACCAAGGCAAGGAACCCATTTTCGTCCCTAGGAGAGACCCGGAATCCCTCACTAACCCCTCCAGTCTCTCTTTCCAATCATCCCTCATAGACTTCTTCGGTGGCATTGTCCTTATGATAAAATGCAAACCTCATAGCATAGTAAACTGGTTGTGAACACAGCACTCTTCCTGTCTGGAAATTTTGGCTAGGCCCCAAGGCTAAGGATTATGAATGTGAAGTATCCATACTCTAAAGAGGACTATTAGACCGTGTATGTAGGACTTGCAAAATGACTCCAAAATCTATTAAGAGTTCTGGCCTTACCTAATCTCCTACCTTGAGGCTATCTGATAAAAAGCAAAGAGCACACTTGGTGGTGGTCAAGATGTCTCCAGCCAAAAGGTCCTGGTTGTAGATGACCAGAATCCAGATTTCGTGGAGAGGCTCACTGATTGGCTGGGGAAGGAATCGGCATTGCTAAATGACTATATTTAGAATCTGCGGTGGGAGAATTCCTTCAGAACTGCTAAAGCTCCCCAAGAGACAGAGGAAGCACTGGAATTCCTCCCCACCCATCCATTGCAAATTATAACTCTCTGCAGCCAAGTAAGACCCTTTGCTCCATTATCTGTCCTCCCTCCCCTGAGGCAGTAATTAAGGATTGAGGCAGGTGTGGGATGGTGGTCATAGAGCAGTGTATAAAGGTTGTGCAAGTTGCTCTGAGTTTCCCAGGCCAAGCATGGCCCAGCTTGCGAGAGGATTGAAATGTTCCATTTGATTGAGATTGTGTTAGGCCAGAGTATTTATTTTTTAAAAAATACCTGATAATGATTAGAAAAATAGAATCTGGAAGAGACATCTTGGGTTAGGGACAGGAGATTTCACCTTGCAAAGAAGAAAGGTACTTTACTTGTACCTACAATGTCCTACAGACCTATTAATAAAAATCCAGTTCCAATAGTAAGCAAGATCTTTAAATACAGTATTTCCTATTTATCTAGTCTCATCTTGCACCACCATCCCTCCAATCTCAAACCTATGTTTTATCAAAATATTTGGAACAACCTTCATTACCTTCCTTGCTTGATTATCTCCTGTTTAATCTTAAGACAGTTCAGGAATTACCTTTTAAATGGGACCTCCCCTAATATATCCCACCCCGTTTTACATTAGGTATTTCCTTATATGTTCTTATGGTACCCACTCACTCACTCAATCTCATCACTCATCAGCCCAGTGAGTGATGGTCTCCTCTAGCTCCCATATAAGACTAATTGATTCTTCAGTGCAGGGACTTTTTTTTCAGTCTGCATCCCTGATAACCAGTTGCAGTGTCTTTAACAGACTATAGGTTGAGTAATTTTGTAAATGAAAATCAATTGGTAATAGAATCATTGAACTGAGATAAAATATAAATCTGAAAACACACTTGAAGTATAGATTACTAACTAAAACAAAAAATTTACGCATAAAACATTTTCTATAAAGTATATAAGAATGCAAGTACAATTTCAAGTGCTGCTTATGTCCATTATAGTTACTTTCATGTGACTGCGTGAGATCAGTTTCTCTCCCTCCACTTTATTCATGAGCTAGGTAGATAAAAAAGTACAATTCTACTCACCATCCATTACCAAGTATTTTCACAGACTCATTTTATTGTAGAATACACTTGAGAATAATTTTTCATTAAGGTTTTTCAGATTTTCCACACAGATAATTTTATTGATCTGACTTTTGCCAAACATTGTTGTCATTGATGCCCTTTCCCAAAGTCTGAAAATAATTTAAGATTTTATTTTTCGTTAAAATATGTATCAAATGAAAACATGATGAAATATTGTTATATTGCTCTCTTTTCTTGTTAAGACTTCTAATGTTTCTGCTTGGACTTTGGCTTAATCGAAAAGTAGATGTGAGACCCACCATGTAACTACCTCAACTCTTGCATGATATTTCAGGCTTAGGCATACACACAAATGATTTAAAAAAGCAATTTTCAGGGTTTTTTTTTTTAGCTGTTCTGGCAATAAGAAGTAAAGACATATTTTCCTAACCCTGCATGCACAGAAGTTTATTTGTTATTTTTGGCACAAAACAAAATGAAATTTGTTATTAATATCGTGAAGGGCAGAGTTGAGACAATCACAGGAGCTCTTGAGCCATAGCTTGACTAGGAGCTGGAGGTTGCTCATGGTGACTGATAAACCCCCTCTTCCGAGCAGCTCATGGAAGAATGATTCATACTCTGCCACTGACTGGAGCCAACTCATGTGGACATACATAGGGCTTTTAGCAGCTACTTTGAAATCTTACTCTAATAAGGTTGGTTAGTTTTAGAAACTTAATTAAATACAACCTACCTCATTTAAGGAGATTCTTTACCAGAACAACAATATAGCCTTATGATTTTGATGCTGAAATTACTGTAGTGAGATTCCAGTATGTAGAGGTGATCCTTTTTTCAAAAAAATTCATTACATAAAGTTGGTAAAATATACATAATAGGTAAAGGGACTATTTTGAAAGCAGTTATTTATAAATAACTATATTCTTGGATTTTATTCAGTACCATGAAATGAATTTTCACGTTGTAAAGCAGCTAATGAAGATAAACTTATATCAAGTATATAACAAGCTAGCATGTTAAATACATTCATTTTTAATAATGCCTGCTCTTCAAATATTGTATTTGGGGTAGAGTTGGGGGGAGGAGAAAAACTCAACCAATCTGCAAGATTTCTAACACACTGTAAAAGGGATTCAGAAAACTCTAACTGTGAAATGCAGAATGTTAACTCTTTTGTACTCACTTCAATGTAGTAAGCATCTCCATAGATTATGGTGCGCTCCAGTGTAATAAATGTTTTGCTTGGATTCTTTTTAAATCTACTTATAAATGAGACATTTTATTTTGGATTATGATAAATCTTTTTTAGACTTAAAAATATTCCCACGAACCCACGCATCTCAAAAGATTTGACAAACTGCAATGAGAGCAATTATTGTTAATTCCAAAAACGGCTCAAATATCCCAGTTATTTGTCAGTTTGCCCGGGACTATTTTGGACACACATGGTAGAAGAGATTAATTTTCTATTGTCATGTGGCCATTAGCAATAATAAAAGACTGTATAATGTATAAATGTGTATTGTTTAAAGTTACTGCAGAAAAATTTCCAGCTGTGTCCAGCATCAGTAATATTTTATTATTTCTCACACCTGTTTGGCCTTGTTTATAATTTTGAATTCCGAGGGGTTAAAGCCCAGGTAAAATGCAATTCTCTGTTTAACTATAAAGGGAATGGCAAAGAGAGTCAAGGGCCAATCCTTGAACAACATTTGTTTTTCTACCTTTCTAAGGTAGAAAAATCAACAGAATCAGTAAAGAAAACAGAAAGTTAGAGTTCAAGATACTTCAGAGTTGGCTGGAAAATATACAGGTCAGGAGCTGAAATAAAGATATGGAATAATAAGTATTAAATCAACTCCCTCTGGCAGGGGCCAACTGCTTGGCAGATAGTCCTGTGTCTTCTATTCTATTCTATGATCACATCAGAAATTTTCAAATATAAGAAGATGACTACCAAGTAATGTCTTTTTGTTTTTTTAAGCTCTAGTTCCTCATCTCCAAATATTGAGATCTCTCACCAGAATCCCAGATTCCATATGCACCCCCAAATCTCAAACTGAGCATTTAACATTTCCCTCAGAAAGTACTTCCTTAAGATTTTGTGGCTTTAACAAAAAATGACTGGCATTTCTGTGTCAAACTTTTGCTTCCACATTTGTGTTCTCTTTCTTATATATAATACTTCGTTGGCCCAAAAGGGGCTACACATTTCTTCAATTTCCCAAAGTGATCATGGGTGTGATGCTAAAGATTCCTGGGGAAAGTTAAAAAAGGGATTTAAGCCTGTGCCACAAAAGTTATATCAAATTGAAAATTAAATTCCCATTTATCTATGTATCTATCTCCCAAGTGAGAAATTGTCACTTGTCTCTCACTCTATGGATTCTACTTATATATGACACTTTGAAATGTCTTCTTTTGCTGGGACTCAGGACACATCACTCCAAAATATGACTGCAGGAGACCAGAATACGCCATCCCAATCACTTGTAATTTCATTTCCCCTTATGCAGAGTAATTCTGGTTATCTTAACTTGATCCTCAAACTTGCATAAGTAAACCCAACTAGATGTACACTGGAACAAAATGGACTTCTATTTAACAGGATTTACTTTCCTTAGAAGGAATTGGTTATTAATCGTAATCATTTTCTGTTGTACCTGCTATCTTTATTCTGCCTTTTTCCTATGCAGTCCCCATATTCCCTTTAGATTCAGAAATGGAAACCAACCCTTTGTAAGTATTTCTTCTTTGTGAGGCTTGCACCACCCAGACCTTCATTTTAAAATTTTTCTCCATCTTTCGAAATTATTTTCATTTGCTTTCAAATCATTTTTATGTCTATGTACATTTCTGTTTCTCATTAACTAGGTGATCTAGGACTTGTTTGGAATGAGTTTCTATGCCTTTAATGTGGTGATAGTAATACCTCTTGATAGTTATCATGTAATGACCTGAAACCGTGCTTGGCACTCAGTGCTAAATGATTTTATGTCATATCCCCCCCTCTTTTCTTTTTTGGAATCTCACTGAATATTAAATGACTTTTAGACACATAGTCATCCTATTTTAAATTTTTCCCTCTGTTCCTCTACATTAAATTGTGAAATTCTTGAGGACAGGAACAATATTCTGGTGGCCAAAGTTATGTATCTTATAGCACAGAGTAAAGTGGAGAGGGATAGAGAAAAGTCAAACATTTAAAAAAAAATACATGAATTTCTGAAAATATGACTTTAAGAAGTTCCCGGTAGTATGTGATGAGATGTTTTTGGAGGGGTGGGGTGCATACACTGTCAGTAGATAATGATAATCATTCTTTGTGTTTCTAAGATGAACATAAGAGAAAAGCATATCTGATTAAGCTTGTATGTTGCAGCCTACTCCTTTGAAATATATTCATTAATACTATAATGCACTTTTTCCATTTTGTTTGCTTTAACTTTGTTCATGTTTTTTGATTTGCTGCTTTCAAATGTCTACTTGTGCTTGAGGTTTATTATACACACACGCACATACATGCATGTACACATGTGCCTCTTTAACAAGAGAAGCAGGAAATTACTTGGGTATATTCATGTTGTGACTTTGATATTTTTCTTTAACTTTTCCTTTGATTTAAAAAAAAAATACAAAACACATTTAAGTCAAACTTTTCCCTGATAGAAGGTAGAAATAAATGGAAGGGAAGACCAAAGGTTTTGTACAGGATAATAGTCAAAGCAACTTGCCTGTGTTCTTTGAGTTAGAAGGTGGTGATTAGGTTTTCAGATTTAGAGAAATGTGAGACAACCTAATTAAACACCTTTTTGCTGAAAAGCAGCTCGATAAATTCAGATTGCTTTTGGAAGCTCTCAAAGCTTTTATCAGAAAGCTAATCCCGCAAGTCTTTTAAACTAATAGCTTTTGAAAAATTATTTCACAGACTTGAAATAAATTATAATTATATTTAAATGAATATGTATGCTAGAATTCTTAGATTGAACAGATGCAAAAATGCATCTTAAAATAAATGCAATTAATAAGTTTGTATTTATACATATTTTCTAATTATAGTTAAGGCAAATGAATAATTTTGTGACCCCTTAGCTCTTATTTCTCTTTATAAGTTCTTGGTAAATGATTGTGTAATAAGGGGATCATGAGATTAGAATGAGAAAAGCAAAGCGTATCTCTCTAGATCATGCTTTTATGTACAAGGTTTTATGTACTTTTATCTTCTTTATTAGCATAGTGTTTATTATTGCTCCCATTAATAGTATGCTTATTAAATGTGAATTTCTTACTTGTGCTTACAATGGAACACACTTTGTAATTTTGTAGTTTCTGTAGCATGCCTTTCTTTCCAAGACAAATATTTTTGATTGCCCTTATTGACTTTTTAATGCCCAAGCAGAAAAGTTTTTTATATAATCTAATTTTTCATTCTGTAACGTGAGAAGGATGGACCCAATGACCTTTAAGATCCTTTCCAATCTCTAATAATATATGATTCTATGAGTTGATTTTTTTCATAATGCCAAGAGGAAATGGTGATGGATTTAAGGATGTTGGGAGGGTTTTGTTGTTTTATTGAAAATAGCTCAAAGCTATATCAGAGAATATTTGATATGGTAGTATCACAGTTTGAAAAGGACCTGAGATTGTAGTTAGATAATGGGTAAGGGTGATGGAAACAAATCCGCACACTATTGCGTTGATTAAATTTATCTTTCTGGGAATTGAATATATATTACAAATGAGATTTGGGGAAAGTTAATGAAGCTGAATCCTCATTAGATGGCCATGCTGTTCTGCATCTTTGATTGATCTTAAAGAATCGCTATTGTCTTTTAGTAATTAATCTCCTTTGTGCCATAGAACAAATTTTTTTTCTAAAACAATTTATTCATAGTTAATACAATTATGGATATGAAGCAATTAAACATTGGCTCACTTTCAGGATAAAGTAAAACTAATTGATAAACTGAATTCTTATGCATGGAACAAGAACAACACAATCTTGCTGTTGAGATGATTCTTTATGTGGAGGTGAATAACAGTATCATTTTAGACACTAAGACTATTTACTTTCAATTATAAAATTTTGCTTCTCAGACTCTTAAAAAATCCTTCTCTAAAGAGGCCAAAACCGACAATTTCTCATGATTGAACACTACAGTGTTCGATTGCAAACTCTAAAATGGAATTATTTCAAGGCGAGTAGGCTTAGCTAATTATTGGAAATGATAAACTCATTCTAAGTCAAGTGTCTTTGCAATATATCTGTAATCAAGTTTGTGGCTCCTATCTTTCCATATATTTATTGTAACCCTTTAATTTATGATTTTAAAAAATAATTTATATTCCGCCTAAAGCTAAATCATGAGGAACCCTAATGGGCTGCTATTCCTTTTTCATCTGTAGCTATTTCCAGTAGCTAGCTTAGTAGAAAGCTCAGTAACAACTCAGTGAATGAAAGTGGAATTTTTCCTACACCAATGTTTTTTTGTGGAAGCTCTTCTCCTTCCTGTATCCTTTTCTGTAAGAATCAAATTCTTTCATACTCTTCCATTATTCCCCAGGATCCACTGCTCTAAAGCTTTAGCCAGCTTTTATTCCCTATTATTTTAAAGTAATTTTGTTCTCCTTTGCTTTTTACCTCTTGTAAAATTTCCTGTTTTCTAGTATTTTGTCTGTCTTCAATCTAAGAGTATAATAAAGTAATTTATAGCAAATTTGGTGCCAAGGACACAAATTCTGCATGGTGATTATTTCCATAGATATTTCTATTTAGCAGCAATTCTAAAATAGGTAATATATGTTTAGGTTAGAGTAAATCTTGGATCGAGAAACTAAAAGCATTATTGACTAAACAGGGAAAATTTAGGCACAAATGAAGTCTGCTAAGTCTTTCTGGAATCCCATCCACAAATCTCTATTACTCAGCTTCCCCATTAAATAATCTCATTTATCTGCTTATACATTAAATGAAAACAGAATACTGCAGCCAAAGTACTCCTTTCATAGTGTTGAAATTGGTTGATTCTTTAAAACTTAATTTTCTTTACTGGTTACTTAGAAGGTAGACATTGTACCACATTCCCATGATGATACTTTTTAATATCATATTACCGTATTTCTTTAGACAAATTCATGCTGTATCAATTTATTTGACATTCAATCAACCCAACAAGTAAAATATGCATTAAATATGACCATTATATTATTTTGTTTATACTGTCTCACCTACCAGATAACACTTCCTCCCTTTTGTGAAATTCCTGCATTCTTTACAAATCCGTCTTATCAAAACTAACATTTTCTTAGTAAAATTTTGATCTATTTTATATTTCTCTTTATGATAGTTTCTTCCATTAGATCATGCTAGATACTGAAAGTTTATGTACCTCCAAATTCATATGTTGAAACCTAATCCCTAATGTGATGGTATTAGGAAGTGGGGCTTTGGGGAGGTGATTAGGTCATGAGGGCAGAACTGTCATAGATGTGGGGTCTCTACAGAGACCCCAAAGAGCTCCCTCACCCCTTCTGCCACGTGAGGATACAGAGGGAAGACAGCTGTCTGTGAACCAGAAAGTGGGCCCTCACCAGACACTGAAACTGCGAGTGCCTTGATGTTGGACTTCCCAGCCTCCAGAACTATGATAAATAAACGTTTGTTGTTTAAGCCACCCAGTCTATGGGATTTTTGTTACAGCAGCGCAAACAGGCTAAGAGATCATGATGCGTCTATGTTTAGCTCTCAGTTATAGTATCTTACACAGCTTCTAAAATTAAAGTCTGCATATAGAAAGTAGGTGACCAAGAAATATGT
The DNA here is from genome assembly GCA_004363605.1 of Indri indri. Lineage (NCBI taxonomy): Eukaryota > Metazoa > Chordata > Mammalia > Primates > Indriidae > Indri > Indri indri. The sequence continues at coordinate 8,475 of RJWJ010000987.1, read as the reverse complement.
GTTCATACGTTGGTCTCATAAAATCATTTATTATTATTTGCAGCCTTAAAAATGGATCAAGTCTTATGGAAGAAAAAGAGAATTTTAGAGATTAAGTCTTAGATGGTTCATGTTTGTTGTGATGTTAAGGTTTTACCATAAACTTGTGAGACTATTTGACATCATTATCTCCATTTCATAGAAGAACAAAATATGGTTTAGAGATTATATATGATAAGTGGAAGAGCCACTTAGAATTCAGATCTGTATCTAAATCCACAATGCCTCCTTCTGGGATATATCATGCTATCATGTACGTATAAATATACACTCTGTAGCTATTATGATTGCTACTAGCTTGCTTTTCTAGAAATTCTCCATTCTGTTTCTTTTGCCCTAACATGTTCTATCTGTGTTACCTATCCTGGGCATAAAAATTATGTATAGTAAACTTTTATAAGCATGTTTACCTAAACATATTTCTTTGAGACTGCCTTTGCACTTGATAATGCTTTTGTACTTTTGTCAGGTCTGGGATGCTTCTGAGCCCGCTGTGGGTTGTTCATGCCCCCATAATGCCAATGACAAGAAATGCCCTGCAAACTTCACTTTGCTTTGCTCTGTGACATACATCAAAGTATTATTGCCTTGTGATTTTAGTCCCTTACAGACATTTTGGTGAAATAACTCTTAATAGTTTCTGTCAAGAGTCCTTGGGATCTGGGGAAAAGACAATTAGGGGTAGATTTAAGAAGTTTCACTCAGAATTAATCTTTTCCATCTCCCTCAAATCTGGCCCATTTCTTTAAGGCAACTGTGTTTGCTTCTATTTTCCCTCTATTCGGGATAAGTCATTTTCTTGAAAGCACGGAGATAACTTGATAAATAAATTCCTTGCAGGAACATCTGTCCTTCCAAACTTTGCCAAGGTGAATACAGTCTATGTGTTCAAACTAGCATCGTCCTTCCTCTTCTCTTGCCTTTTTTATCATAGATGTCATAGGCCTGTCTGGGAGTAAGCATTAATGAAGTTTCTAAGGAAAAAACCCTACTCTCACAGTGCATTTTTTTTGTCTTTTTTAAAAATCTGACTCTCTGTTCCATGTTGATCCTCATTCTGTTGACAGTAACATTTCAACTTTTGTGTTATCAGGGTGAGTACCATTTGTATAGCATTTAGCACAGCCCTCTCATTTGGCCTAATGTCCCAGCCTATGAATGCTGCAGCCAAGTGGTGGAGTACAGTGGGTGGGGAGGAAAAAGTAATCAGATGCAAAGGGATGCTACTAATTTAGAAAATAAATACAAAATTAAATAAAGGCTGAGGGGGACTTTTTTCAAGTCACATATCTGGAGGTACATGGAATGAGAACTTACTCCTGTTCATAGTTTTTTCTCCTACTTATGTGGGAGACACATGTGGTGTTGAGAGCAAGTTGTGAAACTTCTTTCATCAGGTAGGGTAGAGGCGCTTTGGATTTAGGTAGCCCGTATTCAAATTTCAACTTCTCCACCACTTAGTAGCTGACAATTTAGGGGAATTTAAGCTAACATCTGTTAACTCATCTGTAAAATGGAACTAATGATCGTATCTGCTAAGTTTGTAGGAAAGATAGATGAGATCATTTCTGCAAAGTGCTTGGTAAAGAGTAAGTACTGAAAAGATTTCAGCTCTTATTTTTATTTGTATCTCATTATGATGGTCAACTAAGATACCATGTGTAAAAGAAATTTCATAAATTGTAAAGAGCTACACACATTTTAACCATCAGTATTCTTAGTAACATATGATGTACGTTGTATAAAGCAGTGGTCCCCAACCTTTTTGGTATCAGCGACTGGTTTCATGAAAGACAACTTTTCCAATGACCGGGGGAGTGGGGGTTGGGGGTGGGGGTTGGAGCTCAGGTGGTGATGCATGTCAGCCAGTGATGGGGAGCGGCTGTAAATACAGATGAAGTTTCCCTTGTTTGCCTGTTGCTCACCTCCTGCTGTGTAGCCCAGTTCCTAAGTTTCATGGAAGACAATTTTTCCACAGACAGAGAGGTGAGGGGAGCTCAGCAGTGATATGTGGCCCAGTTCCTAACAGGCCGTGGACCAGTCCAGACCACGGTCCCCAGGTCGGGGACTGCAGGTATAAAGAATATACAATTTTAATTTTTCTTAAAAAAGGAAAAAAGCCTTCTTGAACTTTACACTTGAGAACCAAAGAGCTTAAAATTTTGTCACTACTTAGAAAGCCTTATATCTAAGAAATGTGAGCCGAAAATTATATGATAATACTATGACAATTATTAAAGGAATCTTTGATAATGTTAGTTACTGGAAGCTTTTACTGAAATCATTAAAATTCACTTAAGAACAAGAGAAATAATAATAACAGTATTGCTCAAGTTAAAAACTGAAGAGCTACAGAATAATTTACAGCATTTAAAGAAACATGTTCTCTAGAAAAGGAGAAAACAAACGGCATATTTTTTCAGATTAATAGTGGATGATATTTCTGAAATTTAAAAAACGTAGTAAACTGCATATTTTACAAATTTGACTGATTTACACATCATAGTGATTTTCTAACTCCTAGGAGGAAAGATTATACAAGTAAGGGGGGCATGTAATACACACTTTGCCATAGAATGTGATACAGTCACCTCCTCCCCATGTATTAATGATAAAAAAAAAAGAAAAAATCTGTTTCCATAGCAACATTAGCAAAACAGAAAATTTGCCTACTGTCTACGATCACACTTTTTTTTAAACCAGCCTACTCACCAAATTGGCAGCCTGTGTGAGTTAATTAAACATAAAGGTAACTTGCTGAAAAGTAAAAAGAAATTAAGATAACACGTCAGGGATGATAAATAGTTTACAGCCAATAAGAGAGTGGCCTGAGGTGACTGGAAACAAATCCCTTTGGTAGAAGGAGAGTCAGAGGGTGGGTGGTGGGAAGAGAAGATCTGGAGATGACAAATTATTAGTATGAAATTAAAAGGACAGGAGGTGGCTAAGCAGATAGAATCTGACACAACCTTGGGAGCAGCACTGTAGCGTACTTATATCACAGTGATATACACCAGTTTGATTTTACCTTCCGTAAAATAAAAGAACCCTTTCCTCCTTTTTCCTCTTCCTAATTTGTAATAGCTGATGTTGAGTAAATGGTACTTCTCTGTTTGTTTTGCAAAAATCTCATTTAATACCCTCAAATTTCTGTAAAATGAGTTTTATTGTGTTCATCTTACAGATGAAGAACCAGAGAAGGTCAGAGAAATTAAATAACTTCCCCCATATTTTCAAAGTCAGTATGTGTTTGATGGTTTCCAGAATTCTTTATTGACCAAGCCCTGCATGAAATTTTAATTACAAACAACAACCCACTTGAGAATTATATTTACTAATAGAATAGCTGAGTGAACACTTTGTGATATTTTTAGTTCCCATGTATTATTTGGACATTGTTGCATCTTCTAGTTCTTTAAATTTATGCAGAGTAGCTGCCCACCTCAAATATCTATCTAAGGACCAGTTGGGAGCAATGCAAGATAATGGATGTCTCTCTGCCAGCTGATTTGGAAAGTTAATAATTCAGGCTGTTTTAAAACTCTTGAATTATGACAAAGGAAATATAGTGATAAAGACTTTAAGGATTATAACATCTTGAAAAATAGATGAAAAAATTAACGGTCCTGTTGTCAACAGTGCAGTGGAGTCTAGGTCTAGTTACTCATTGCACAAAGATCCAATTATTGAGACAAGGAGGATTGCCAAGGAAGAAAGGGATTTTTATATTTTTAGGTTTTTTTTTTCTTTTTTTCCAATCCCATCTTGGCATCTGCATGTAAGAAAGGGATTTTTAATACCACAGATGTCTTGTTTAGAGAATGAAGCTGCCTCAAATCCATGTCTCCGATTAAGGGAGATCAAGGGCTTCTTAAGGAAGGGCCAAGTGCCTTGGGGCAGGTGGAGGGGCATGGTGAGTTTGGGCATCAGGAAGTCTACCCTGGGCCATCAGAATCTTAGTTCCTTTGTTTTGTAGTACATCCATCCTTTCAGGCAGGGCATGGTGGCTCATGCTTATCCTCCCAGCACTTAGGGAGGCTGAAGCAGGAGGATCACTTGAGGCTGTGAGTTCAAGTCCATCATGCCTGGGAAACAAAGGGTCAAGTAGTTAGTTAAGGGAGAGCATTATAAAAAACATATAGGGGTTCATGGAGGTGGTTACGGTCCTTATGGATAAAATAAACATTTTAAGTTAGTTTTTACTGTAGACAGCCAAATAAATTTTGTAGACTGTTTTATCTTTCCTGCTCATCACTTCTTTCCCCGCTTATCTTCAGTTTCATATATGCATAAATTCATATGTATACATATATGAAAGAAAAGATAAATTATACAATTTGTGTTTTTATGTGTGTATGAATTTTTATATCCTTTCCTCAAGTTGTAGCCTTTGAAGAGAGTTGAGTCTTTTATATTCACCTTCTCCTTAAAATTCAAAACAAAACGTAAAAAAAAGTTACCAAAAATAATTTTCACAGGTACTTCTTAATCTATTATACTACATCCTTTTTTAAATTATGTCCATTTGGATTATATTTACTTAAATTGTGTTTTTGCTGTTTTCATAGACTAACGAGACCCACATGCAAAGGCAGAGCCTCACACAAAGCATTTGGCAGGGAGAAGTGGCCTTTTAACATCTTTTCCCTTCTTTTTAAAATGGCCTGATTCCTACAGAAACTTGATCATATTCATATAAGTATAGCAATGTTCTTCTTTCTACCTTGAATAAACTTTCATGCTTTAGGCTTTGTTTGGCAACCAACATATTAAAACAATTTAAAACCCTGAAGCCTACACAAATTCTTGCAAATTGCAAGTAGTAGGCTCACAGGACAAGCAAGTTTAAGCTGGTATCCTATGTCTAAGGAAAGAAAGAAGGAAGGAAAGAAACTTATAAAGACTATAAATATGAAGCAATGCGTTAATATATTTCAAAGAAACTGTTTCCACATTAAAGTTAATTGTCTCAGAGACAAAGTTCATCAAACTACAGTAATCACTAAAAGTAAGACTAAATTATGATTAAATTTCTGAATTGGTGTCAATCCAGAGACTTCTGTCATTTACCATGTTTAGTTTTCAAAAAGAAGAGGTTTAGGACAAATAATTTGTAGTGGTTTCATTTCCCCATAGCTGTGAGAGCTTGCTTTTAATATAAAACTTCTGCTTGAACAGTGCTATGAATTTTTATTTTAGAGCAACGATTCTCAAACTTTGGTGCACATTGGAATCACCTGGAGGTTTTGTTAAACCAAAGATTGATAGGGCCCACTCTAGGACTTCTCTGTCCAGTAGCCTATGGTGAGATTTGAGAATTTGCACGTCTAACAAGCTCCTGGGTGGTGCTGCCCCAGCTGGTGTGGGCACACTTTGAGAAGCACTGTTCTAGAGGCACCAAGACTCTTCAGGTCTAAAATGCAGGGTCAGTAAAGAACTGCTGGACAGAATAAAGATAACACTAGTTAAATGAGGGTGAGAATTTGAAGATAAATGATGGATCAGTGGACATTTTTATAGAAGCACATCAACCAGATGTGGTGTGTCATCAATTTATTTAATATGTTTACTGCTTTGGCATCCATTTGTGTGCCTGACATAAGTTGTTTCAAACCCAAAGCTGTCATCATTGGCCTAGTTAAAACTCCCCCACCCCACCCTGTGGTATGGCCCACTTGTTCCTCATCTCACTGATCCAAAACCCAACATACCCGACATCTGCTGACCATGATCAACCTAATGCTCAACACTGGAGTCAGATAAGTAAGTTTCCCCCTTTTGGTGTGTTTTTTTCAAACTAATCAATCCATGGACCTTAATAAAGGCATAGACCCACAGAGCCTCTCTTGTCTCTCTCTCCCATCCCACCTCCCCGTTGGTTGTGCCCCATCAAACTTCCAGTCTGTCTCCTGTTGGCCCCCCTAAGCTCTCTGAGATCGTAAGTAACACATTTCTTCTGTTTCATCCATTTTGGTTTCACCTACCCATTATGTCTTATCTGATCATCAAGCCTAATCCCTCTTCACCCCCACCTCCTCATGAGAGCTCTTCTAGAGAGTGGCTATCTTGGTTTATGGTCACTCTTAACAGTGTGATCTTAAGACCAAATTAGAAAGAAGCTGTAACGATAAAAATCACAACAGGGTGATTTTTATTGTGAAGGTGTAAAGGGTGTGAGATTTTACCCTATTTGCAAGGTAACAAGGTAACTGACCACAATTTCATAGATGGAGGGGACTCCCTGAGCCAGAAACAATGGACTGTGTGCCTCACAGTGCAGTAGACGCCAGGAGCTTTGTGTTTGCATCAGGTCCCCTGCCCCTCAAGCCCGTGTGGGCGAAGCTGAGTTGCACAGGTAGCTCTGGCAGATGTAGTGGGGATGTGTTACAGCTGAGGAAGCTTGAATTTGGGAAGCCCCAATCTTTTAAGGGACCTGCCAGCAAACATGGCTAACCTATTCCTGGGGATTACCGTTATTTTCCTGGACAACAAACAAATCTGTCCTCCACTCTGGAGGGAGACTCTTATCTCATTATTCTAAGGTTATTTGCTAAAGAAACATTCTTGAAAAACTAGTCTCTCTCTGCCTCTGTTCACATGACATGCAGAAATATGAGGGACCCAAGGAGAATTGTCTTCCAATGTGGTGTTTGAAATTCCCACTAATTCAGAGGGAACACTCACAAAAATTCTGAAGTTTCTAGTCTCAGCAAATGATGCCCTGTTTAATAATTTTCTTTATTAAAAAATTTAAGATGGGAGACTATTTTTTCTCTTAAAAGTGTATGCAATATTTTTTGGCAATAATACTTTTAAGCTTTAGTTTATTAACTTTCTAACATAAGAGTCTTTTAACTTCTCTACCTCCGTTTTTAATATGTGATAGCTTTCATTTACTGAGTACTACACAAACATCCTATTTAATCCTTATAATACAACATACCTATGTAAAATGTTATAATCCCTGTTTTATAGTAGAGAAAATTGTGGTAAAATATATTAATTTAACATTCTACTGGTCACACCTATTAAGTGGTAGAACTGTTTTTGACATATTATGCTTTCTTAGTCATAGTAGTAAAAAAGAATTACTAGATATGTAAAGGAGAGGTCACATAGGGACATGAAACAAACAGGCAATTTAGATTCAGTGTTTGCTTTATTTGTAGGCAATTCATTGGCAAGTAAAGTGGTCCAAGGCCTTTGGAATTAGCATGACACACTCAACAGAATTCAGTTCTCAGCTGAAGAGGTGCTGTTTGCATTCCCTGAGTGCGTAATCTCTAAATGCAAATAGTTTAATATTGTAGCTTAATTTTGTGAGATTTTAGAGTAGATTCTAGAGTACACTAGATTATAATTAGTTTAGACTATGGACTAAACTAGTTTTGAGAACTGTCCTATTTTTTGTTTGTGAGTTTTCTTTTTCTCTCTCCACTGTCCAAATTCTCTCCCTCCTCCGCACTGACTTCTTCCGGTGTTTCTGATTCTGTGGCAGTATTCAACATTAGGAAATAAAGGTAACGGATTGTAGTTTAATTCTAGAATCCCAGGGTGAACTTACGTAGAATAGCCTAGGTCCTTACTACATCCTTAGCCAAATTATACTAATTTTTAAGGGGCAGCTAGTGTTGAGTTAATCTAGCAATTTATACGAATTAGGTGGTGATGTATTAATCTAACACTATACTTGTCATGTAGAAGATGACTTGTGGCCAGGAAGTCCCTGAGTATCTCTTTCAAAGTGTCATGAAATGATGATTTAGTGAACCTAGTTATAAATCTTGATACAATCTTGAAAATACTTGGAAATGATTACTTGCACATTCCCACACACATGTATAGGGTGCCTGCTCTCCGCCACATGTTGGGTAAGATACAGGAGGTGAACAGTTGTGAAAAAACTGCTTCCCATGCTGAATGAATTCACGTTTAGTAATTTAGAGAAAGAGAGAATTGAATACAACGTGATGAGTGTCATGATAGTATAAGGTTACAGTAGTAGTGAAGGGCGGTAGTATATTTTTGTTTTATGTCAAATTATATTTCTGTTTAGAACAGTGTTTCTCAAAGAGTAAATCTATAGGTCTAATATCCCTAAAATATCACTCTCTAGAGGAGTGTTTTCAAGGGTTAGTTTAAGGGAAAGTTTTACCATATTAAACACATAGATTTCCAGGAATGACAGAAGGTATAGAATCAGAATCTTTGGATAATTCTGGTTGGAAAGGTTTCTGTGAGGTCCAGGTTGGTTGAACAAAGCTCAAGAGGCAATTCTTTGCAGGTAGCTAAGTGTAGAGCTGATGTGGAAATTATATTCAGCTCAACAAATTTTTATTTTATTATTTTGTGCTGTAGAGCCAAAAATAAGTATCGGTTGTGTATTATTTACTTTTGCTCATGCTAAAAGGAGTTTTGCTGTTTTTAGCAGATGAT